>UZAE01012011.1:10165-76166 GCA_900617975.1 Rodentolepis nana
ACTTTATATTTTAGAGTCTATAAAACATATCGAAATGTAAAGTAGTTACCCTTTATTATCCTTGTTTACTTAGATGTATTTTTCTTAACGAATATACGATTAGTACTATTTTTTTTCAATTTGCAAATTGTAATGTGATTCAGCACATGCAGCGTGTAAGAAGATCTTGTGCACTTTCGTCGTGATGGTGTAGATGAAGGTTATTTTCCCATTCTGCTTCTCGTCGCAATCGTGGTGAATCACTTCGGAGTCTGGCTACTACTGTTATAATCATCCCACAACCATGTGCATATTTAACCTTAAAAGTGAACATTGTAAAGCCATTGTTTTTTAACCACAAGTAAAGGCAAATACTTTTACATTTAGAGAATACAGAGATGAGGTACCGAATGCGGATTTAATATCATCTGGAATCGATTGATGGGCAACTTAAGGGAAAAGTTAGCAATGGTTGTCGTGGGGTTTTAACGACTTCTAATGGACTGATTTTCATTTGATGATCTCTTATTACGAACTGTGTTTAATTCACTTCCAGTTGTCAAAGCACGTTATTTGTTGTTACTTACCTGCTTCGAAATTCTACCTTGCAGTCCTTTTCTATGGAAGCAAAACTATGGTGTTTTACTATACTTTGTATTCCATTTAAACCTGTCTCTGTATCACCTTTCCTTTGTTTTTAATTTTTAGTGCAGATGCTATTTTAATGATTCATCCAGTTTTTCTTCATTTCGTTCACTTATTAAGAACCCTGAATTACTTTTTTTTCGTCTACTTCGATAAGACCAGTTTCATATGCTATTCCGCAATTACTGCTAGTTGGGCCCAATTTGGACGAAAAGTAGATGAAATTTGATATCAACTTTTGCATAAAAATCTGTTTGTTTGTGGGTAAATATTCCTTTATCATCTCTGATTTTCTCCTTGTATCCTTACTACTCGAGTCGTCAATCGGGCATTTGCTGTACCCATTCACACAAATCCCCGTTTACTAATTACTTCCTTACACCAAGTCCACATGCATTTCTAGCCCAAATGTGCATGCGTATGTTGAATGACGTCATCGCGGGTGCTACATTTGTGTGCTGCTGCTGCGTCGACTTTGCCCAGTTGACATTTATACGCAGTGTGCGGTTATTGCTAAGAGTGGGGGGGGGGGGGGGGGGGCGGTTGGCCAAATTAGTCATCATCTACCCTTCCTCCTATCGATTTGTGGTTCAGCAAAGTCGGGCGGAAATGCCTTGACGCATCTATATTTATATATATACATGAACATGCTCCAATTGTTAGCTTCCGTGCTTGAATACATGCCATTTCCAGGAATCGGTATTTAATTTATGATTGGAAGATCATCGGTTGTTTTTTTTTATCACCAATCTTCGTTTCTCGACAGCCATTTTATTGCAAAGTATCTTAGCAATTTAAATTAGCATTGCGCGTAGATTGAGAAAACATTTGCAGTAAAGAATTAGGTATTTTCATTAGCGATTTGAATCGGGTAAGAATTTAATTATTATAGTCTTACTGTAACCTATTTTATTCCAACACATCGGCAATGTTATTTTTTTCGGATTCTTGTTCGAGGCAGCCTTAACTTTGAACTAAGTAAAGGCAATTGGGTAACTGTGTACTCTGAATAGAAAATTTAGAAAATGTATTTTATTAAATATATTATTGTATGCTTTTAAAGGGAATCTTAAAGCTGTCGAATAAATATTGGATGCCAACGACTCTTATTACGAATTCGGGTATTGTGTTGCCTTATCGAGTTAGATACTGAGGTATATTAACTATGGATTGACAAGTTCGCATTTAAAATTTGACGTTTTGGATTTTTCGGTTTACTTTTTCATTATTTTTTCCTGAATAATGAGTGCTTTTATTTTTGGTTTATTAGCCAGATGCAGCGGATAAGTCGGCTGGCTATCCACTAATGAGCCACTTCCGACCTTCCCGCTTTTACTTTAACTTTACTAAAATTCCATATCGATAAGATTTTGTTTTCATTTCTCGATGCAAATTATCATTAATTTCGATTTAAAAATGAAGCACGGTTCAATAATGGTTCTTTTCACGGAAGAACCTCAGATGTACAAAGAAATGGCTATCCCCCGGTTTGCTTTAATGATTTTCTCCTTCTACGCAATCAAATTCATCGTCTTTTTGGAAATTACTCGTTTCCCTGATTGACATAACCTAACCCATTATTAAGGGGCCTTCTGTAAAGTAGCGATAAATAGTAATCGGGTAATTTCTTCAGATTCGTGTTTAGCGTGTTCTCCTCAAACACCTGAGGGAAATAATTGAATCTTTGTGGGTTCATTAATGATCGTTAAAGTTAGTAATTGTATTAGTCTCTGAGCTCGCTCCAATCTCATTTATTAAATCATCATTTGGTAATGGTGGTTGTTGCCAGCAGTAATGTTACCCCCAACTAGGATATTATTGCGCCAAGAGGGTGGACCCACTTTCACTCCTGTTTCTACGTTGGTAGGAGGTGAGAATTTGCTATTCTTTCGTGATTTCCATATTTTAGGCGACCTTGGAATCCTTCTCCCACCAGTATTCGGTACGATTCAGTTAACAGTGGCAGCTGGAGCCAGCACAACAGCAAACTTTTCGACAAAAAGTCCAACCGTCGGTCATTAAGTTCTTCAGAATCGCCTTCCAGAAGAGGACGTAAACAGAGGCGACGCTCTTCTTCCCGTCATTCAATAGAAATACGAAACAGACGTAAAGCGTCTCCTCCTCCTTCGGTACGTGTATACTTGTACTCTTTTTGTCATCGACATGGCTGGAAACTTGACCATTTTACATAAATGAAGCGCGTATGGGCGCAAGTATTTTCTACTTTTTGTTCTCTTCAACATGTTATCATTTAATGCTCATATTTGAGGGCAATTTAAAAAGGAAGTTTCAATTTTTATTATGAAATTTACTGGATCGGCTGAAAGTTAAAAGTCAAGATTCCGATTTCCGAAAATATACGTGCGCATTAATACCCTTTTCCTTAATATTTCATCGATTGAGTTTTTTGGTTTGAAGAGGTGGGGGGGGGGGGGGGGGGGGGGGGGGGGGAGGGAATCAAGGCTCTGTTGGAGCAGATTTGTGTGGGCGATCGGGTGGACAGTGCCAAACTATATTGTTTTTTGTGGTTTCCATTTCATATTCATTATGGGATGGTAGTGCCATTGCCATAAATGCCATATCTTGATTTGTCTGAACTAAATTTGGCAATCTTTAAATTCTTTTCAATGTCTCTTAGATTCTATCCACCTTAAATCCCTTTGTCGCTCAAAATGTGCGTGTGCGCGTGCGCGCGCGCGCGTTTATTCTCAGCTATACCCAGCATTCGCTTTCTACGCAGTCAGGAAGGTCTATTTTAATTATGATGGTGTTTTTCTATCCCATCGTCGTAATTGCAAAAGTAGCTGATTTGAATGCCATTAAGGGAATGAATTTTCATAAAAAATCACAACTTTAAACTTTGTCTGCTTCAAGAAAAGAATATTCCAGCACAGCAAGTACACTGTAAAACGATCCTGTATTCCGTGCAAAGTAACTCATTTTCCTTCTGAAATTCTAGTTAAAGCTTGTTTAATTACTTACGTCACACTTTTCAAGAAGTTGGACTACTGTCAGTACATAGCAATTTTCTTAACATTTATCAATGTTGTGCTTTTCTTTATGTTTGCTTAAGCCCTCCCCATTCATGTTAAGGCTGCTTTCTGGACGGTAAACATGATGCACCTTGGGGTTTTTTTCAACCAATTATAAAGTGATGTGATATTTTAGTCTACTAAACGGCGGAGGCTTCCCGCAGCTTACTCGTCAAAAAATCACACTCGTGGTCTTATGCCACCTTCACAGCACGTTTCCAGTTCAGCATCTTCCTCCAGAACCGTTTCTACAATCTCAACGTCCTCATCACTTAACGTAGAACTTGCTGTTGCCTCGTCTAAGGCTTCCAACAAACCAAAGAAGACCACACTTCAGAGAAGACGTCGGGGATCTTCTTCCATTTCCTCCCTCTCCTCTTCCTTCTCCACATCGCGCTCTTCTCCCTCCTGTTCCTCTTCTTTTCGAATGACCGCCAATAACAACACTGCCCCTCGAAAGAGCTCACGGAGTCTCCGACGTCCTAGGTAATAATCTCTCTTGAAGAAAATTTGAAATTTATCCTTTGGGTTTCTTTCAAACCTAAGCATGCCATCTTCGTCGATTGATATCAGGACCGCTGTACTTTCCCCTTTTTACTTAGAAGAAGAGGAAGAAGAAGAAACAAGCCTTAGCACTTTGTGGTTTGATTGCTTAACTTTCTTTCGAGTCTTGATTCATGCATTGTTGGCTCTTACAAAGCTTCTATTGGAACTATTGCCTATGTGTTCTATATGGATATCAGTTGTCTGTTGAATATTTATGATGAACTTTTCAGTTACTGTAAATTTATAGATTTTGTTATTTCTTTTGTAGGGGTAATCATCAAGACGGAGATGGTTATTGCTCCTATCATTATCGGGATAAAGCTTTGAGAAACACGAAAAAGTTAGATTCCGGTCGTAAGCTTCCTGTTTCTACAACCGAAATTCGTCCTCGATCAAAAGTCAGAATTTTATCAGCCTCTGCAAATTCCAATAACTACCATACGAGAAGAAGATTAAGTGGTCGTGATGATGTAATTAGACTCCTTATCATTAGTATTTTCATATATTTTCTAGATTTCAGTTTGAGAATTAATTGTTCTTTAGATGGAGGCCATGCCGTCTAGTATGACTATCCGTCGAAAGGGCACGCCGCTGTCACAGAGGCAGAAGGAATCGTTTAATCACCAAACACCATTGTCACCAAACTCAAACTCAAAAAGGTATCGTCGGAATGCAAGCCCTACTGCATCGCCATCTTCGGTTAAATCTGCTCACAAATCATCCAGGGTAGACACCAAGCAGAAGAAACAAAAATTCTATAAGTCAGCTACGAAGTAAGTGACTTTCTTAATGGACGATTTTCTGCTAATACCCTGAGTGCGATACCGATATAGGTTTTGGATTTGAGTTGGTCAAATACGCCAACAATGACGTCTTTAATAGTGATTTCAAAACTACTATTGTTGAGACTCGTTCAAGGTTCACGAAAATACAAATTCCAAGTATTCAAAGGATTTGAAATAAGACCAGATTTACTCATTCAGTAGACATTTCGGTTTTTCAATTCATCTTAGACGAACTCAACTTAGGCTGCACAAAGTTGCATAGGACCATTTATCTTCTCAAACATTTTTTGATGAAAAAAACTTGAATCTATCAAATGGCGCACATCGAAACTCCTGACTATTTAGAGTTTGCACCGTCCATTCATTAAATTATGTGCTTCGAGTCCAAAAATTTAGCCAAGTAACTCCTTGATATCTTGACGCTTCCCTCTGTTTCTGTTAATCCCCTTCCTTTATTGTGTTTCTCTTCCCATCATTCGATGTTACTGGTGTCCCCCGAGTTTGAGGATGTGAAATAGTTTCTGTGCTACTGTGAATAATATTACAAATCAGCTAGCAATAACGCCTCAAGTCAATGACAAATATTTGGTTTGAATTAGATGAAAGGGGATCGTGCTTCTTTAGAAGGGAGGGGGAGGAGGATGAGTGGTTGTGGTTTGTGGTTTCAGTGTCAACCCACTTTTATGTTACTTTGTCTTGTTTGAATTGAATTTATCAGTTTGCCCCTTTTTGTAGCAGGAAACAGAGAGAAAACAGCGGCAATCGTAGAAATTGTAGGCGAAATTCATCCCATTCCTCATACTCGACAGACTCTGTTGTTATCATCAATAGCTCTGATACCTCTGATAAAGGATCTGCTTCACAATCGCCTCCCTATGAAAATGCTGTGAAACGGTGTCAAAAAGTAAGGCCCACTGAAATATCTTAACCTTCAATTTACTTTTCTCAATTATTTGTGTTCATTTCGTTCCTATGCGTGTTGAAAGAAACGATTGTCTCTGAAATTGGTCTAAGTCCACGTCTATGCTTTATTACTTTATCTGATATGTTACTTACGTATTATTTTATCCAGAATCGTGCCATTCTCAACGTCCGACAATTGTGTCAATCAAATTAAATTTTCCTAAATATGATTAAACTCTCGTTTTTTGCTTTCACTCACTCATTCGCATCATTACGTCTGTGGCGTTAGCTCTAGAACTTTGAAAACGTCATTTGTGCAATATATGAGTGACTTTCGGCTACTAATTCCTGGCCTAATTGTCTGTAATTATAAGTAAGACCCTAACGACCACTATGAGCAAATAAGAAGGTATCTAAGTCGACACGGAATTTTGAACTCTTACATAAATCATTCTATTATTTATTTAATGCCTATAGTTTATCTATTTAAATGGATAGCTCAACTGTTGCGAATCTAAATGGCAGTTATTTTGTTGTTCTGCCGTAAGTGAATATCGATTGGTAAATTTCGTTCCGTAAAGGGGTTTTTAAGCTATTACATTTACGGTAAGTGTTGATGATGCATCTGGGTTTGGGCAACTGGCAGAAGAGGAGGTGAACCGGTATAGCGTGTCTCCTGAATCCCGTCGGTTCATCCTTGCTGCTGTGTAGACACGCACACTCCGATCAATAAGCAGAACGCAGTTCATCAATTGGACAGACAGCAGTCGCATTTGCCCATTTTGCACCCACGTTCGCACAGCAGAATATTGCTGCTACAGCGCGGGTCAGCAACAGCAGCAGCCTGCATGTGTGTCGATTTCTAGTGTCGTCTATTCACTCCCTTACACTACACTGGGTGTGTGTGCGCGTGCCTCTCTCGCAGGTTTAAACAAAACGGCGTCTCCTCTTTTGTTGCTCTTGCCTTGCTGCCACCACACAACTGGGTCAAAAAGCCAGTTCTCCAAGCCCACAAGGGCTCCGTAAACGGGCCTCTGCCAGTAATCTCCACAACCACAACTCACTCACCACCTCTTGGTCTCCTGTCTGTTCTTCCACCGGTGTCGGCTCCTCTTCGGTACTTCCGTATCGATCCATTCCCACTCCTAGGAGGGTTTTTACGGCCAACCGTCACTCCTCTGGCAATTGGGAATCCGCTTCTTCCTCCTCTCCACCGCCACCATCAGCGCAACCGCCATCTAGGCGTCTTTCGACAATTGTAGCGGTCTGTGTTGAGTGTCAGATTCCCCGTCTAGCTCTCGCACACAATTTTCCTGGGAAATCCTTATCTTCCTCATTTCCTCTTGTTTCTCGTGTTACTCCTCCTCATTTATCAACCGCGAAAACTTTTGCTGTTTCCATCAACTCGCATTCCTTGGAAGTATTTTCTCCCCATATCTCCGAAGAACAGCATTCATTTTCTTCATCTCCGTCTTCCTTTTCTTCTAGTAGTTCACCTGTTTCTTCTCAGATTGACGAGGTAGATTTACTTGAAGAGATTGATTTTCCACAAGTGAAAGAAGGAGAAGTAATAATTGCTGCCGCTGGTCCTGCCTCTGTTCCTTTACCATTTCCTCCACCTTCCAGATTTGAATGTTTAGAGATGTGTGCGTCTAGGCCCCCTCCTAGACCGCAGACAAGTCTTGTTGGACCTCACCGAGGTTCTGTCGCCTCTCGTGAGTCTTCTTACTCTCCTCCTGCGGATAGAAATGGAGGTGGCGGCAGTCGAACACAACAGCACGCCCACAATAATGGAACGTCAATAGCAGATATGGAGAACTCTGTCCTCTTTCGTAAACTCGAAGCCGCTGTTGCGAAAGTGGTTACTGAGCAACAAGATCATGAAAGAAGCCTACTTCTTCTTGCTGGCGGAAACTCCAATCCGAATAACGCCTTAGGAAATCTTATCAATATGCTTTCCAATGTCGGTTCAGAGTATCAACTCCTTCGACTGCAATTGGTTGGGGAGAAGGAGAAACGAGCTTTAGTTGAAGCTGCTCGAGAACGAATTGTAACGAGCGAGGTTGGAATTCAGACTGAACCCTTTCAATTGCCTCCCGAGGGTGTTTGCCCACTGTGCCAACAAAGGAGTGGAAAGAACTTTTTTTCTTCGGTGGGTCTTCGAGTTGCTGTTCAACAATTTCTTCCACCTATGGTGCCGCTTTCTCGCGGTGTTCCACTTCGTAGAATGCGCTCTGGCCCAACACAGCTTCAACATCAGAATTCTACTGGTAGTCCTCAACAACGCTTCCTATGGCCGGCTAGTGGAGATATTGTGGATATAGTAGAGATGCTAGCTGAACCTCCCTATCCCATTCACACACCCCTCGTCATCCAGACAACTCCCATTGAAGTCATTTCTGATGATCTTTGTGAACGACCCTGCATTTCCACTGTTGCTGTACATGGACCTTTTCCGAATGATACGAAGGGTAGTGTATTCGTTTCCTCTTACCCTCCTCCATCTCCAGTCAAAGTACAACCGGTGGTTTTGGAAACTCCTAAAATTAAGCCAATTCCACAGATAGTAAAGACGATCGAAGAACAGATGCCTCAACCGCCCCAACCTTCTCAAGGTGCAGAAATCGAGTCAGAGGAAGAGAGTGGTGAAGAGGAAGAGGAACAATCAGAAGAAGACTCAGAGGTGTCAGACGTGGAAATCTCGAGGAAACTTCGCCGACAGCTTCGGCGCACACAGAAGACACAGGAGATCAATGCGACAATCGTACAGATGGCCCTCAATCAGCAAAAGAAAGAGGAGGAGAGGGCTGCTCAGGCAACAGCAGCTACTGTCACTCAAGCGGCAGAGGCACAACAATCGAAGGCTGCATTAAGAGGGGAGGAAAGTAATCAAACGGAGGGTTCTTCACGAGTGGCTGAAGCTAGGCAACGAGCCAAAAAATTCATTGAGCAGCGGAAGTTGAGTATGCAGCAACAGCAGCAACAGAATCAGCAGGATGTAGAATGTTATGATGGATCTAGTCAGGTAGATAAGGGCACCTTAATATTGAACGCTTTTGGTCCGACTTGATGATACCCATATAAACATCCTTATTTTGAGATGACTATCGACCTCTATTTTTAGCCCTTCGAGGACGATATGGGCTCGAGAATTCCTCCTATGGATGACGTGGATGGTCATTTGATCTACAGTCCTCATGACTACATCCTTGATAGATGTGAGTTCCTCTTACTTGCTTCCTATTTTAGGGTCCAGTTTATTTATTTCGGAATCGTTTTAATCCACTCGTAAAAATAAACATAATTGCAATTTCCTTTAAAAATTATAAACATGTCTGAATTCTTTTTCTAATTCTTAATAGCTTTATAGCTTCCTTGGGTTCCCAACTAAACTAGTAAAATCACATATTTGAATTTTATGCATTTTCCAAATTTTTAACTTCCTTATATTTGCTACAAATATTGTAATAGGCTTGTTCAAAATATTTTGGATAATTTATTTCATAAGAATTCTAAGATGGTGTGCCCATTTATTATGCCAATCCGTACGCCTCTTTTATCTTATAATTAAATAAATTATACTAATTGATATTTCTACGAATATATCACCTGATTAAGTTATATTTCCTTTCTTCATACGTTTTCTATTCGAGTATTTTTTTTAATTTCCCAGAGTACTGAAGTCAAACTATTCACTTCCTTCCCCTCTTAATTTCAGATGAGATCCTCAAGACTTTGGGTGAAGGAACCTTCGGTAAGGTAGTCGAATGCATCGATCACCATAGGTAAGTTCTTCCCTCGCGGTCACAAAATCACACCTCGCGGTCATCTCTTTCCCCACCTTATTGTAATTTGTTGGATAGTTTAACGTTCCGACAGTCATATTAGAAACACGTTTTTCTGATTATGTGCAGGTTAAATACGTTTGACCTGTTATGATTAAACGATCATAGGTAGTGCTAATCATGTCTGGAATATTTCAGAGGGAATAGGAGCAGTAGAGTTAAGTGGAGATTGAGAGGTGATCTGCTTCTAGATACTTTTTATCAATGTATATCTACTTGCCATTTTTCCATTCGAATTATGTTTGAGAATTAAGATTGGTTGTCAGTGCGCGTACTGATTCGACTAACTATTAAATTCGATCCTAGTAAATCCCTGGTTAGAGGAAATTTATTTTCAATTCGATGCAATTACTCTGAATCTCGTGGACTTCTATTACTTGTTGGCTCTTTTTCGAAGTTACTTGGTATAGCGATTGTTAACTAATGTCGGGGCTATGCCTACATGACTGGTAACAAATGTTAATCGTCCTTTCGTCTATCTTTGTGGATTATAATTCAAACTTATGACTCATAGTAGGTTGTTGAAATCAAGGTGAACAACTAATAGCAAACAACCATGGTCCAAGGCATCTAAAAACTAAAGTCGATACTATAACGCGTAGATTATTTAACCGTGGTTGAAAATCGAGATAGTGAGAGTGCCAGAGAATGACAATGACAAAGCAGAATTGGAAAAGGTTAAAAGAACGTGGAAAGATCGTAAAGACCGTCGTGTTATCGCCTTGTGTACTGACTTAGGCACTCAAAGTGTGCTCAGAAACACTGAACGAAAGAGTAAAAAACCCTGGGCCTTGTTATGCAACTGCGATGGTTGAAAATAGCTCAAGCAAACTTGAAATCTCAAAATTTTTCATCACTGGTTAAAAATAGTATTTTTAAGAAACGTTAAGCGACAAACCTTCGAGCTAGACTATTTTAGGCAGAAATTTTCCTCTTAAATCTGAATTGCATACCCACTTTAGTAGTTGTAAGTATTGCCACCTGATAGCTTCTTTAGTTTTTCTCTTTTAATCGAATTACTTTTCAGTATTGCTGTTCCGCTGTCACTTGAATGCATGTGACATCTCCATCTGTTTTCATTTTCAGCTATTTTCTTCCGCATCCCGTTTTGTTCTCTAGCACTTCTTCCTCCCCAAAATTGTTCTGATATCTCAACAATGTCCGGAGAAATTTTTTGGCCTAATGCTCATTTTCCCCCTATTTTAGTGACTCCCGAATCGCTCTGAAAATTATCAAAAATGTCGACAAGTATAGAGAAGCTGCCATGTTGGAAATTAACGTCCTCAACTTCCTTCGTGAACGGGACCCCAATGACGAGTAGTGCGTGACACCTATATATGTCCCCTCCACTAGTATATTAATCAATACGTTGCATTGTGTATTATCTCAATTGCTTTCTATTGCTCTTTTAGTCTCTGTGTCAGGTTGTTAGATTGGTTTGACTACTTTGGACATATATGTCTTGCCTTCGATATTCTTGGTCTTTCAGTATTCGACTTTCTGGTGAGTGGATGCTACTCACCACCACTTAATTTCCCATACAGGTGCAGTAATACTTATTATTTGGCTTTGCAGAAGGAAAATAACTACGTCGGCTACCCGATCGAACACGTGCGCCATATTAGCTATCAACTGTGCCATGCAGTTCGTTTCATGCATGATAACCAGTTGACTCATACAGACCTCAAACCTGAAAACATCCTTTTCAACCGATCCGATTATATTTCTGTTCACAATAGAAAGAAACGTCGATATGATCGAATCGTTAAGTGCTCAGACGTCCGACTCATTGATTTTGGATCGGCGACATTTGATTATGACCATCATTCAACGATAGTCTCTACACGTCATTATCGTGCACCAGAGGTCATTTTGGGTATGTCTATTCGTGATGTACATATTTGAATGCTCATTGGTCTCTTCATCTGTTTATTCGGTTGAAAAATTTCTTTTAGAGCTCGGTTGGTCTCAGCCCTGTGATGTCTGGTCAATTGGATGCATCATCTTTGAGCTCTATACCGGTTACACTCTCTTCCAGGTATATTTTCTCTACCAATCAACATTTTTTACTCTCCACTGATTCGATTTCATCTCCTTTCCAATATTTAAAGCTGAGTTTCTTTTTTTTGGTAATGGTAGTTATCATTATGAATATTTGTTTATTTGTTGTTTGAATAGACCCACGATAACCGCGAGCACCTGGCCATGATGGAGCGAACTCTCGGCCACATTCCCTACCGAATGACACGCAAATCTCGGTATGCTTTCATACTCCTGCCATTTTTATTTATCTACCTCTCAGTGAGGAAATTACAATTTGGCAGTCATGACATCTAGAGTGGAAATATTGTTGACCACATAAAAAAGTTTGTGTTATATTTCGAAGTAATATTGGATCGGATTCATAGGAGTGGTAAACGGTGGCTTGAAAGTGCTTTCCTTAAAAGCCATCTTATAATTGATGTCGGTCCAGGCAAATGGATTCCCAATTCGCGTTTTTAGTGAGGCAGACACTTATCTCTGTCAGACTGTTGGCAGAGATTATGAATTCTCGAGTCGCAGCACAATCCATTTCAAATATGCTCACTTCTAATATTTAACATAGTAATCGAAATACGCGTAATACTTTGATGCGAGCAATTGCTTTATTTGAAAATGGATGGTTGGTTTGATGCAATGAAAATATGTGGCATTTCCTTATGGTTTTCGTGTTCACGGTAGAACGGGTTTCTTCTATCACGGCCGATTGGATTGGGACTTTTACAGTCCGGAGGGTCGCTATGTACGCGAAAATTGCCGGCCCCTCCTTGTGAGTTTGAACGACTCCTAACTCTCCTGTCACCCTAGCTCGCTCGCTCACTGATGGTTTTGCATGAGTGTCTGTAATTTCTTATAGCATGTTGTTTGTCTTTTCTTTGTTGCATGCTGCTCACCCAGACGAGCGAATTACTTCGATCCTCGCATGGGCACTGTCCAAAACCTCACCGCTCACACACTTAAAAAGCTTGCCCACTCTAAACCCCTTCAGGTATGTACATGTCTACTGATCAGATTTAAGTAATACGAATTTTTGCATGTAGTATTGGGATTTAACAATTGCTGCTTTAATAAATGTTGCCTGTTTTTAGCGGTATTGCAAGGAAGAGAGTCAGGATACCCTGGACATGTTTGATCTTATTTCAAAGATGTTAGAGTACGATCCAGCGGATCGTATTTGTTTGGCAGCTGCGATGACCCACCCCTTCTTTTTGCGTATTCCTTCGAATCAACGTCTGAACTACCGGTATCATCCGCCTCATTTGCCCCAGCCGCATCAAAAACAATCCAGTGAGGGCAGTGGTGAACCAAATGGCAACGATGATAGCTCTTCACACCGGAAATCTTCCACGTCTGCTGGCGTTCTTCGATGAACGGGAAATTTCTCGAGTATCGTTCTCTCGGAAATTAAGCCCTCTCTGCTTCTTTTGTAATGTGCTCACTATGATTACTCCTAAATGTAACCTAATCTTTCACCCTTTCCCTACAGCCCCACGTTTAACGTTGTCCCCCATTTCAATGAAGATGACAAACAGAAATCGTCCCCACCTCCTTCTGAGAAAGTTGTATTTGTGATGCCATTGATTCAAAACAAGCTCTTTTCCATGTGAAATTTGTTTTTTTTAAAAGGGGATTAATCGCATCGAAAATATAAAATAAGGAAGATAATGTATGTACACCAGATTGGTGTTGATAGTCGAGTTGAATAATTCTAAAATGTGACAGGTCTTGAAATAATTGAATTCTTACTTCAACGGAATAGTTACAGCTGTCGGAGTGACAGCAACTCTGGCAAATCCAATCGCGCTGTCCATTAGGATTGCACATATTATGAAAGAAATCTTTTTGTCTTTCGCAGTCCATTTTGGTAGTGCAGCCCTTCGATACAAAGGGCCTCCGTTCAGAAAGTACAGTCCAGTGATTCGCGGCTGTTGACTAAGTCTTACTACTTTTGGAGTCTTACTTGTGTAATGGACGAAAGATATACATGCATCCTGTGTTACCCGGCAAGTTCGCTTGACTGTGATACAGTCGCCTCTGTTACTTTCAACGTTGACACATTCATAACACTCAAGAGCTGTGAATTAATTTCAATGTTATTAAGTACCTATACATTCCTTGGATAAGTAAATCACAAGTAATAATAGAAGCCACATTCTCCTAAAGTGCGGTATTTATCCCTTTAGTATTTGAAAAGACTAAAACAAATAAAGGCCATAAAAATTTCTCTGGTGTTGTTTTAAACTTTCACTGTATTTTACATGTATTTTCAGAATTATATTTCTATATCTATTATAATGTGTGGCAATAAATTCTTTTTAAATGAATGTCCTTGTTTAAACTTTTTCCAAATATCTAACCAATTTAAAATATAAATGAAAAGGTCAGAAGGGTTTTGAATTAATTCATGAAAGAAGAAATATAGATGATTTATTCCCTCATAGAGGTTGAAATGAAGTTAAAGGAATAATAACTTCTTAGGTAATTTATAAGACTATCTAGTTTTGTATTACTTCGTTTCCTCCATATGACATATTTGCTATTTCCCCAGTCTTTTCTTTTACTTCCACGTAATTTTCATCAATTAAATTATTTCCGTTGTTTGAATCTTGGTCGATGTAAGGAATATCACTATCTGCACCTTGCGAACTGGGGCCTTTAGATCGTCGTGAGAATACTTCTGAATCAGTGCAATCTGCGTCCTTGTCCTTGCTGCAATCTACAAAATTTTGATGACATGTAAATTATTGTTATTTTTATAGTTCAGATAAATTCGGAGGGCTAAAAAGACCCACTCTGGATACAATTTATTCATGATAATATTAAAATTAAATTCTGTCGAAATTAAGAATTTTAGCATAGCGTTTTAATTTATTTGATATTGTTACATTATCTAAACATGTATTAGTATGCTTAGTATTACTTACTTTCAATTAATATATAATCATTTACGATGGCTCTGACATCATCAGCACAAGTGTTGAATTCAGATTCTTCCATTCCTTCTTTAACGAACCAGTGAACGAAGGCCCTTTTCTTGAAAAGTGTTGTGTACTTGTTTAAGACAGACTTGAGAGGTTCGACGACAATTGTTGAATTATAAACGGCAGTAACTTGACGACGTGTGG
Source organism: Rodentolepis nana (assembly GCA_900617975.1). Classification (NCBI taxonomy): domain Eukaryota; kingdom Metazoa; phylum Platyhelminthes; class Cestoda; order Cyclophyllidea; family Hymenolepididae; genus Rodentolepis; species Rodentolepis nana. The sequence goes on from UZAE01012011.1 coordinate 25,066, forward strand.
TTCCCATTTGACTCGCTCTTATCTTAGCTGGAGGTATTTCCACAACTCCAACCTTGAAACCAGTGGGACACCAATCAACCAAATCCATTACTGAGTTGTTCTTAAATGACTTAATACTGTCAGTTATTTCCTTTATAGGAACATCTCCTCGATATAATAGTGCGCAGGCCATCATTATGGCGTTTTTCGGATCGCACATGTTCATCTGATTGCCCTTATCGAAACAACTCATTGTCAACTCCTGGATTGAGAATTCTAAAAGAGAGAAAGTTGATCAAGTTGAACACTTACTTTCATGGTCCAGTGCATCAAGGGAGCAGAGGGGAGCAACACCAAGTTGGAGATATTTCAACCTCGGAAAAGGGACGAGATTGGTTTGCAATTGATGCAAATCCGCTGTAATAGGTCCTTCGTGCCTGAGAGTTGCCGTAAATCCACCCGTAGCTTGAGCAATAATCCGATTAAAGTGAGAAAATGTTGGTGCATTAATATCCAATTTCTTAGTACAGATTTCCGTTAGGGCTTCGTTTTCACAAAGTACTGAAAATGTACTGATATCATTAAGTGTACTGCAACACATTATGGCATTATAAGGTTCGACGACACAGCAGGCCTTTTGAGGATCCGGAAAGACAGCAAGCTCGACTTTAGGTACTTTATTAAATTCTGTATCCAATAACTCTAATAGACCTGAAGTAAATTTCAAATAAATAGATAATTAACTATAGTTTCAGAGAAATGATTGAAGTGGAAAAGCTTATTCAACGTACGGCACGATGTTCCCCCTCCGGTTCCACCTCCATAGGAATGATAGAAAAGGAAAGCTTGTAAAGAATCAGTATGCTCAACTTCTTTTCTAATGGAACTGTAGGAATTATCAATGAAAGATTGCGGAACACTGTAATATCCTCGAGCAAAATTATTCGCCATATCTTCCATTCCGCTAACGAGGCCATGAGGATGGAACATCGTACGATACAGGCCAGTGCGAATTTCATCTGGTCGATTTAATTTTTTGTTTTCAAACGATCGATTAAGTAACCATTTACAGCTATCAATAACTTACCAATTACGGTAGGTTCTGAGTCCATAATAAGGGTTCTGGGCACATAGCGGTCCTTATTATCTATCATAAAGATGGTATTACCAGCTAGTCTATCATAAGCAGTTTCTGTGCCGGGGTCAATTAAAAGCCCATTTGGCCCGACTCCATGTTCAACTCCCATTAATTCCCAAACGGCTTGAGAAACCTGAGCGCCGCATTGGCCCGAGAATACACTGATCACTTCTCCTAGCTACGGGATGGTGGAAATATTTGGGTAATAAATAATATCAATTTTCTCAATATTCATATAAGAATACATTGCAAACCACTAATACTAGGAAGAATGGGCCGTTTACTGTTTATTTATTTTAATTTGTGAAAGAGTTTTGCAGTAAAAGATCAAATATATAAAATAACTTACCGGCATTGGTATAGGCGCAGCTACTGAAACACGCGAGTGTTCCTCTTATCGATTGACGTTGAAGTACTTCCACGTGCGGGCCAAGTTTGTACCCATGCACGTTAATATTTTCTCGAAATGTCTTACGTATCTAAAAGAATGATATACGAAATGCAAACTATAACCTGTTCCGAACTTGTTGAATTTCTTCTCACGATTTTGCTAATTATTGCTCATAGTTTATTTTATTATCATAAAAATTTGACCAGAATAAATTAACGAATCGGAGTTTATGTAACGGATAAGTTTCATCAATAAGATCGCTATGGTTACAGAATGCTCAAGATCAGTTAGCGAAACAAGAGAACGGATTGTATAAAATTACAACACTTGTCGTTTTCCACAAGGATTTAGCACTCACTAGTAAGGAGCAAATATTTTTACTGATAATTATTAAAATAATTTTAATCCTATTTTTAGAAGATCCACACTCAAACGCCGTAAAGAAGTCTGATGAATATAAAGTAAGATAATAGGATCGTAACGCATAGGTTTTAGTGAAGATTATGCCGAGAGACTGTGGTGCATTGGTGTCTATACCAATTCGGCTATGGCTGTTCCCTCTCTCTCCTTCCATTTCTTCTACTTGCTTAACCTACATGATCAATTTAGTTTTTCGTGTTCATATTCTGTACCATAATTTCCCCATCGATTGCGCTCCAACGATTATCCCAGCTTCAGATAAACATGTCACTTACACTTTATTTATCCTGGTTAAAGTTTATTCGATGGAATTGTGACTTTTTTCTGCCTCCCTTTAATAAGTTAATCAAAAAAGGGACTTATAGATACTAGGGAAACATGAGAAAAAATCCCATATGGCCGGCATCCTTCAGTTCCTGCATTTCGATGGACAGAAATTCAACCCCTTGGCTGTTTCTAGTTTGCGGAGTTTTTCATAAAAATGAAGCTGATTCAATTAGCCACTGCTTCTTAGGTCTTTCAACAGACTCAACAGAAATGGAGCACCGTTCATTATAGGGATGGGACTTCTTCAATAGCCAAAATTTACACAATTTAATTTGATTTTCAATTCAGAGGATCTAACGGACTAATAAGCATTTGGGTTCTGCAGATAGCACAGATATTTCCGAGAAGAGTTTGTAGCGGACTGCTATGGTAGCAAAGCCTGACTGACTCAGAAATCTCTATGGCAGTTTCTCCAACATCTACCTAGACTCCCAGAACCAGCTAAGCTATAGCCCAGCTATAAAGGAAACAGACGTGTAGCACGGAGCACGGTTATTCAGTGGGTATATTGCAGATAAAGTCTACACGCAGGGAGCTACTCATGATCAGGTTGGGGGGATTGGGTTAAACAGAGGTTGATGATAAGCTGAAGTCAAATATTAAGGGCTAATGATAAATATCATAAAGTCTGCCATTTGAAATAAATAAATGATTGGTCACTGTTTGTATGGCGCACCTCCCAATCCTGGGGGGCAGACATGCAGGCATACGATGACGCACAACGCGATAACGTGTCCAACAAGTTTATGCTATTCCTTTTGGAAACCATTAAACCTTGAATATAGCGGAGGGCGATGAGGCTAAATGTGCGGGATTTAGTAGTCGCGTGGTAATGAGAAAAGAAATTTTTTAGGAAAGCGTCTTAAATAAAAGCTGACCGTGGAGACGAAAACCTTACTAAAGATGTCAGTAAATATAATGGTGGAAACCTCAACTAACACAGAATGCAATAGGTATGACTATGCATTTGCAAAGATAAACATGAAAGACACGAAGCGTTATTATCATAGAGGAGCAACCGTTTGAATTCGTGATGCAAATAGAAGAGGCTATTTCATATGTGGCGGATTGCTACGGTAGTAAAGCCTGACCGACTCAGAAATCTCTATGGCGAAGCTAAGCTATAGCCCAGCTATAAAGGAAACAGACGTGTTGCAGCTAAGCTATAGCCCAGCTATAAAGGAAACAGACGTGTAAGGAGCACGTTTATTCAGTACGGGTATTGCGGATAAAGTGTACACTCAGGGAGCTTAATCATGATCAGGATGGCGGATTAGTTTAAACAAATAGAGGTTAATGATTGGTCACTGTTTGTACGGTCGCACCTCCCAATCATGGCGTGCAGGCATGCGATGACGTGTCCCACATACCATGAGAGTTGCTAGAGCTGATAATGGGCCCCAAAAGTGAGTCTCATGCTACTATTTAATGGGGCGCCAAATATCTAGCTGCCCATATACTTTCACAGTTCTTTTGCTTTTTCATTGCGAATCGAGCTCATGGCAAAATATGGCACGCATTTACATACATGACTTAAAGGTTTAAGCGAAGGCGTTTAGATCCATGGCGTTACTAATTATGCTACAGTGGAAGGATTTAAGTGACTTGACCCACTTTACTACTTTCATAATCACTGTGTCAAAATATGTGTTGAACTTAGGGTGAGCTGAATTGGAAAATGCTTTTTATTATAAGAATAAATTGCATCAGCGAGCACTTATATAAGAAAATTATGTCAACATCTTGAGAACACCTGCCGATTCTCCTATCGCCTCTGGAATAGCTGAAAGCCCATGCTCATTTGACTGCTTATAATTCTAGCAGGCGCAATGCCATGAAAGATCACTCTGTCCTCCAAATATCCAACGACCGGTCATGAACTATACTTCCAGGAGATAGTTGCCGTGCCAATATCCATTAAGTGAATATTTGTCAACCGGAATACAAATTTAAAAAATGCAAAGACTGGTTTGAAATTCTATCTATACTATCAACATCTTTAAGATCGCTTCCCTTACGTCATTTGCAGAACTCGCCATTAGCCTATTTCAACTGATTTCCAACAGTGAAAAACTGCTGCCTTTTGTAAAACCAACCACTATACAACCAAAAGGAAAGAAACATTCGCTTCTGTTAAGCCAAGAATTATTCGACTTCTTTCATACCCCTTTTAGAAGATACTCGGTACTTGCTCATGATATAGTATTACAGTATGCTTGTGGTTCAAACTCAAGCCTTGGTCCTCTAACATCATCATTTGGTATACTGAATTGCTACTTGTGTTTGGAAAGATTCATTCAGAGACCGCTTCACTGGTTACTAAGAAAGCCACATCCCAACGTGTATCCTAGTACAAATCATTCCTCGATCTCGATTGGTAGCAAGGGATTAACCTGGGGGAATATGACTGACTATCTAATTTCTTTTACCTACACGCTCGTAACATAACATCTCGATCCTCACAGAAGTCCGCATTTTCTACATTACCAAATGAAAAAGACATTATATTCCAACATTAAAAGGTAGTTTATTTGGTACAAGATGTGAATTTGGCAATAAATTCCTTATAGGTCTGTTTGGCCGCAGCGCATATTGGAATCATGTGGCCCCCGGGGTGCAGGAGAATTGTGTGCGGAGTAGCGTAGAGGGAGAGGAGATCTTCAGTCATTTCTAAAACGCGAATGAATAATGCAAGGTTTTGAGAGAGCACCTTTCGCTTTAATTTCAGAACGACTTTGTACAAAACCGGTAGTAGAAGGAAGTTAAGCGGAAGAAAACAACGATTGAGACCACAAATGAATATTTAAGTAGCAGTTTATATGGTTGAGAACAAAAAACGGACCTCTTGGAATGACCTTGTCAGCCTCTCCGTAGACTAGAAGGGTTGGCATTTTGATAGGCTGATCTGTTCGGTAGAGAGGGGCGTGGATACTAGAACGACTTCTGAATGTGGCAACAAGAATAGCGAATTTCACTGTGGGAGCATTCCATTCTGCAAATAGATATACATATACACACACACACACACACTCCTATCGTCAGTAAAGCTAGTGCAATAAAAAATCATATTACTTTTAAAAAATAGCATCGAGAAAAGAGGACATTCAAACTGAAGCCATTTAGTCAGAGACCTAATACCAAGCACAAACAAATGAAAGGAAGGGATTTTGGGGAAAATGGTTAGCATCTACACATGAATCCCGATCGATCAGCATAAAGTCTATTTTATCTGTTAGACTGAATCTTTGGGTAGTCAGGAGCATATATATAAAACCGTCATAAATAAAACGATATTTTAAGCGCCACCTAAGACTATTACTTACTAGAAGCAACAAATTGTATCATAATAAAAGAAAATCCAAATTTGGCTGCATTAATGTGTGATCTAAACTAGACGTTTCTTCGCATGCATTATAATGAAACCAAGGGGGTAAAATTTCGCTCACAATAGTGAGATATGTTTTACCATTTTCTTAAATTAAAATTCTATACGTTACTAAAATGTTTATCTAGGCCATTACTCACCACTGGAATCTAATTATCTCGACTTCACAACGAAGCTTTAAGTATTTGACCCTGCTGCAATCGCAAGACTGTGATACTTGAAGGCCTCAAGCTTTCCCCATCTGTTTATGCTACTCCTTCTTCATGAAGCCCCCTTCATAAATGCGCTTATCATCCATCTCCAAGTGCCGTTCTCTCTTCTCTTTCTCCGCAATGGGAGAGAACTTACATCAAACTCGAAGCAACTCAAATGATGACAGGTGAAATAAACAACCACAAAAGAAACTAGAAAGTAAACTCAGTGCCTACTTAAAGTACCTCTAAACCGGAAGAGAGTCAGCTACATATATCAATAATAGGGCTAATGATAAAGATAAAGTGCCCTAAAACCGACTCAAAAGAGTACTTACTAAATTTACCAAAATAAAACAATTATACAACTAGCTAACCTTCTGGATAGTGTTCCATGAGTATCTGTAGAAGAGTAACGAAAGCAGCACCCTGAGAGAAGGCAAGGATGCCATCAAAAGGACCTTGATTTCTAAGTACCCCTTTGATAACTTCAGCAGAGTCTTCAAAGCCTCGTTGGAAGTCTGTATACTCCTGGGCACTGAAAGAGTCGTCCGGTTTACAAAACCACCAACTAAGACCCTGATTTTCTCCTTCGGGGCATGGAATTTTTAGAGGTGCATCTACAAAAACTTTCAAAATAAGTGCAGAATCAAAACAGGACTATTTAATTACCGAACTCGCAGGATGCCTTGAATATTTTACGAAAAGCACCAGACTTTTCACGAAAGCCAGCCCCGGTTTGCCTAAATTAGCACACATAATCAGATGCAAAATATCAACACTAGTATACACTTCGGAATGTCAATCAGAAGTAGTTACCGATATCCATGGATGCAAAGTATCTATTGCAAACAAATTTATCTAAAATATTTTGTAAACCTTAAGAGCCATACTAAGTAAGGAATAGTGTATGGTAAAGAACGCTTAGGTACGAGCTAAATCTAAAACTAGGCTAATCTAGCGGTAGCTCCAACCAATAGAAACGCCCTGTGATCACTAGCTCTCAAATTGTAATGTAGCTTGTAGACATGTTCGTCATCGAACATTCTGAAACGTCGCGGAAGTGATATCAATCTGACTAGGAGCAGATGAGGTCACGAGTGCGGAGACTTCCCACCCAATAGACGATCAATAATTATGGCATGGTCAATGCAGGCAAAATTGTATATAATGACTAAGTTCCTTGTCAGTTACAGAGGGCCCAAAACAAACATTGTCACCGTCATTCGTGTGTTTCCATCCTATTGTTGAGGTTGCTCAGCTAATTCAGGGAATCACTCCAAACTAGGAGATCTTGTTATAGAAATTGGCGAGCATTAGTAAGGCTCATCAGTTAACGATTCGCAACAATCGAGGCTATCCTCCTACTACATGCCTCACTGTCATGTTCGATAGAAGTGTGCGTAGAACGGTCATTTCTTAACCCCACTTCTCCTATTTGGTTATGCATATAACTTAGTTATTTGTTAGCAAGGCTATATATTTGCATATTGAGGAATCAAAACCCTAGTTTAACCAATGCTGTGGAATTTTTGCTTTTTATAAATTACTATATAAATTTATTTGCCTTAATTTGTTTATAAAATAAGGCCACTTGGTTCTTAAATTAGTGTGTACTTTGAAAATAAAATGGAAGTCAATCCACGACAAGCAAATGACTAGAATACGATCGTGATATAATTCGGCTTTTCGGATTTAAAGATAATCTAAATGTGTGTACACACAGATAAATTCACTGATGCAACTCACCACACGGAAGCATCGAGGATCAGATTTTAATAACTTCTTGCAGAAAACTTCAGTGTATATGCCCCAGACCTCCTTCGAAATGATTTAGCCAAATGAGTGTTTCAACTGGCATTCTTAATATACCTTCAGTGTTTTATCGCTCGTGTAGCACATCGTACAGTGGTTCCATTTATGACGGAGATAGCCACTTGTAGATTCTTTGGTTCAACAAGGTGATAGTTTTCATCAATGCACACCCCCCAACCCAAAAAAAACAAATAAAACTCCGGATTACTGGTTTAAAGATGTTTAACAGAACACATTAAAAGTTTTGTTGCTGTTACAGGAATAAATAATTTATCAAAATGAAAGGATCTAATCTCCTCCCCACGAGAGCAACTTTGGAACTGAAATATGGTGAAACAGCCCCATTTATATGAATAGCCGCAAAAGAGTCCTAACGAAAGTGTTAAAAAGAAGCATTCTGATAGTTGCCGCAAAAATTAATTAGGTGAAATAAATTATGAATTTAATGAACTATTCAAGGCAGACGAAGCACCGAACCACGAGCACAGGTCTTATAACACAAAGGGAGGGAAAATTAGCAGAAAGTGTGAAAGCCAAAATTGTGGAATGGGAGGAAGCAAACCGAATACGCTTCAATTAAATGCGTACTCTTCTAGATATTGAAACACTTTCCCACGAAGAAAAACAGAGCCAGTCTTAGAAACTCTATGGAGGGAGCATAACTTAAAGGGGGATGCGACAGAAAGAAATTTCCATAACATAATTCTGAATAGAATTTAAGCCTAGAGATTATAATAAAACCTACCACAGGAAAGAAAATATTTATAATCCATCAACCCTTCACATCATAATTCAAATATAAACAAACTGAGTTGGATAAAGGACATTGACCGATCACTTTAAACTATAAGGTAATAACAAGTTCAGACGTAGAGAGGTTAAACACACTACAGAAAACAGTCCGGGGTATGGTCACACATACATGACTTAAGATTGCAAATTGAAAGGAATAATAAATAGGAGGAAGGTAGGAGAATATTATGCTTTTAAATTGGCATCACCAATTTTGGAGAAGGCAAAAAGAGTACGAAGAGATCCGTTTTGCTTTTCTCCACGGTAGAAGAGCCCGGGAATGGGAGACTCAGCCATTGGGCTTCTGGGGTTCCAGTTGCCTACCCAAATACTCCCTAATATTAAAAAAATAAAGTGTTAGTTGGATCTAATAGACGCCTACCAGCAGCAACTATGTACACAACTCAACAAAAAAAGCACCGTAAAAGCGAACAATAAAAAAATCATTATCAAAAATATGCCAGGAGATAATAGTGCTAGGGAATTTGATATTACTTATATTTTATGCAATGCTGAACTCGATCCCGTTTGGATCTAAAATGGGTAATGGAAACAATAATATTTAGGTAACGGCAGAGAGCCTATTTTCTACCTTGGCAGAGCTCTCTACTATGAAAAAAAATATAAACACAAACACTTGGGTCTCGAGTTTTCTTATTTTCAAATGAAAGTCCACAACTACCATCGAAAAAGGGGACACAAAAATGTAGACACGGAAACACAAACATATGCATAAATAATTAGATGGTCATGATATCAGTCAAATATTGCATTATAAAAAAGGAAAAGGCAATAAGTGTGTTGTTCCTTCAACCTCAAACACCAGGTGGGCAAGAAAATGGAATGTTTTGCGATGAACTTGGAATGCAAAACGGGGTGAGATTACAAGAAATTCTCCTTAAATAACAGCGACTACTGTAGCAACATCTACATAGCTAAACAAGAATTACTCCGATTTTTTGAAATATTTGTCAAAAACATTCCTAAAAATGAATAAGATACACCACTGGAAATTGAATTAAATAGGAATAAAGGCCAGCGGTGGTATCTGTGACGTACCAGTTGTGAACCATAATCTTTTGAAGAGCAAGAAGAGCATTATAGCGAACAGAGGCATCGTTGTGTTGAAGAAGGGTCATTACCAACGGCTTTGCGTTCAGTTTATCAATAACTCTAGAAGAAGAAGTAAAAGCGTTAATGCCTGAGATTGAGGCTTTCCGGGGACTCATTTCACTTGAGTACTTAATTATTATTGCAAGTTTTAATATGCATAGAGATCGCTAATGGCACCAGAGCACCAGGAAATTAGGTTAAAATGTAAATAAGCTCACTGTTTTCCTCGTGCGTAGTGACTAACGAATTCACCAATATCATTGGAGGCAATAGCGAGAACTTGTGGGTCAGTTGAATATTCCAGTAAATAGATCAACATCCTATATGGAGAAAGGCAAATTACTTGTACTTATTTGAAGATTATACGGTATAAATCAAGAAGCACCTACTAGTGAAAAAACGCTCTGAACAAAGTGACGGATTGGTATTTATTTAATTAAAGCATAACTTTCTAGCCAATACCTCCATTGACTACTGGGAGTCAATTCAACAATTTCCCAATTCAATTGCAGATTGATTCTTAGTGCAAACGAGAGTAAAATTGATCATGCATTATTAATGAACTTACTGTTAACCGACTTCATTTGCTTTCTCACAATGAACCGTAGTAGATTACAGTAATATAGCATGACGGAAACTCACCTGAGAAGTTCATAGTTGTTATCCGTGAATTTGTCGGCATTTTCACGCCAAAATTGAGCAGATTTGTGGACGGGAGACCAAACGAGACGACCGGTGGCTAATTCAGTGACATACTCTTCCAAACTACTTACATCCTGAACGCACTCCACCAGAGTGTCCTACAAGATTTAGAAACAATTAAAATCTAGTCCAACCAAAATTAACGCAAAAATCCGAGAGCCTAAGATCCCCTTTTATTGAACTCCACTATGAAGAGTGCTTATATTTGTGGCAATTTCCCCCAATTAGTAAAAGTAGCCTTAGATTTAGGACATAGATTATATGTAAGAATACACCATTCCCTATAAACAGATTGTTGCAATTATGATAGGCAGACCACCAGAAACAGTTACTCCAATGTCTTCCACTTTGCTGGCAAGTTGGCAAAATGGTCCGATTAAGGATTTAACCAACGAAGATTCGACGGCTAGCCGCTTAATATGGAGGATAAAAACGTTAACAATAGGAAGTGCCAATCGCACGCCACAATAACTAGTATTAACAAACTACTTTAGTTTGTGAAAAAGAATGTATTTAAATGGCATAAACACTTAATTTGGACAAATGAATACTGAATTTTGGGGTCAAATTATGACATTTAAATACGACACTGAAATGACTCAGTCGGATGAAACAGACAATGAATTTTTTGTTATTTCTTACGAGCCTCATCTCCAATATGGCCAAAATGGGGACTTTTTTTGCTTAGCCATAGGTGGAAAAACGACTGTATTGCTTGTAGAAGTTTTACGCTTTCTTAGAAGAGAGAATTATGAGAACCACAAGCAATTAAAATAACTCACCCGAAGAACTTTTAAATCAGCCAACATCTCAGGGTCATGATTAAGTTCCTTTAGAGCGAGAATATCAAGACGCTTGAGGGCCTTGTTTTGAACCATTCTAAGGGAGATCGCACGCTTCGTGCGAGCATCAGTAAGCTGATCCAAAATCGACTAGAAAAAGAGAGCAACGCTTTAAAACAGGGAATCTAAGCTATTTTGAAGTTTCTTAACACTGAAAATCGTCAGAGCAAGTATGCAGTCTCATCTCTATTGCCGTGAATTGTGGGCTGATGAATAATATCAGTCAATATAAGGAGTGGCAGAATATCGTTTCCCTCTTGAATATTACAAGTGCAACTCCCAGATACATTTAGTAGGCTTTCCGAAAGCTCATCATATAGCCACTCAAGCGAATAGACCGACTTAAAAATTGCGGGTTTGCCATTCAGCCCACTAAATCCAAGATATCCAACAATGAAAACGGACAGGTTAGCCACTGTGACACCTGTGGCAAAGTCTCAATGAACTTGGGGAATCCGAATCCCTGGTAGTCAGGTGATTTAAAGTACGAGTTATTTTTCAATTACAATAATATTACCCTAGAGTATATGTGCAAATTACAACTACAACAATGAAATACTACAGAATATGCAGTTAAAAAAAGCGATATACTAGCAATAAATTAGATCTAATTGCTTATTAAAAAAATCTTCGAGAGTAATTTTAAAGAGGAAATGGGGATAATAAAGTGGATAGGAATTACTTTGAATAGTTCAATCTAATTGAGATTAACTTTTGACCATATATTTATTTAACTCTACTTTATAAAAGAAAATATCATCAAAATTTGAAAAATTCTTAGGAAATATGATGAAACCCAGAATTTCATTTTATTGATAACACGAACACCGTGTCATAGACTTAAGGGGCAAGCGCAGAGAAGCGCATTTAATAAAAGAAATAGCAGACAGCCACCTAATACGAACGAGCAGATAACAAAATTCTACGAGACGCTCTGATGATTAAACTCTGCCCTACATGAGATATGGGAAATATAGTGCTTTCCACAGGCATATGGTATTCGGATAAACAGAGCTTCATATTAAAATAGCTTTCAAATAACAGAGGTGGCTAAATAAACATTGAAATAAAAGAAAAATATAAGTTCGAAACCCACTCGCATAAGGGCCAAACAGATACGAAGATCTTTTTCACGATCAGTAATAGTGAAAAAATCACAGACGGTATTCACAAGTGTAGGCTCCCTGAAAAATAGACATTACAGAAACATTCCGAAAAGTAATTACTTGAGCATAACAGATACAAGATCTTCGTTGAAACTTAGGCACCACAAACAGAAGGTCAGTTGATAGAGAATCTCCATGCTGGAATTCTTGTTCGCGAGTACCTTTAGCAAACTAAATCCGTTGAAATACTTAGAGGAAATCTTACACAGAGACACCTTGTTTTTCAACAAATTTGAAGCGATAATTGCGAACGCGAAGAAGCATTTGTAAGTTTCTTGCAATTGTTCGAATATATTGATTTTTCTATGAGGAACTTAGAAAACAATGGGGGTATATGGACTCACAGGTACTTGAATATGCTCCAATAGCCAATCGTAAAAGAAGCCCAGTGACTTTTCATCCATCTTTTGGGAGGACCAACAAGCAAGTTTGGTAATTATTTTAGAGATCTGATAAACGCAAATCTCGTCGGATCTTTGGAGGAAATTGAAGAAGTAGTTCCAAATATTCTCCGATTTACAATCAAAGTATTTGCGAAATAATTCAACGCGACAAGTCTCCTCTGTGAACATTTCATCCATAAGAGAAAGCAGATATTGAAGTGTTTTTTCTTTTGAAATGCGATTAATGAGAGAGATGAATAATTGCGGAACCTAAAGCGATCAAATGATGCGATTTATAATACTTCATCATTAAATTCGTTTATAACCCGGGATCGACCATCAGAATTAACCGCATTGTCGAGCTGAGAAATAAAATCAAATTGCCTCTGATTAATCATCTGTCCCCTGAAAATAAATAATGATATAGGTACAGAAGTATTACTGAAGATATGATTGCCAATTAACACGAGCTTCTCGAATTTCAGCAACTTTGTTCTCCAAATATGTTGTCAAATCTTGAGCTTGTATTGCTTAAATGAAAGATTAACACAATAGATCTATTGTATACCATTATAATCAAGGTTTCCAAGACCGATAGAGAGAGCCATCTGTATCAAAGACAAACAGCACAGGAAAGGAGGGTGGGAAATAACTGCCTTGTGACTTGTAATCTTAGTTATTCGGAGGTTGTCAATAAAATATATAAGCTTCAGTAAATATTAATATGTTTATAAATTAAATAAAGAATATACTTATTTAGTTAATTATATTATTGAATTTTCTTTTTAAAAAGTTTTTCCTGCGTAATTAATGCTTAAAATATTTACTTTATTTTTTCTGCTTTTAGATTTATTTATTTTCATTTACAGTTAGAAATATTTTATTGTTTATATTTATTCAGGCTCCTTTTATTCAAAGTATGAAACATTCAAGAGTGATTGATTGACCTTATTCATATGCACCTAACAATTATAGCAACCTGATGCTTTAAATACATTCTTTCTTCCTACTTACTTTCATACCATTTCTCTTAATTCTGAGCTTTGTCCTTGTTGCTACTGCAAGCAAGGTTCTCTGATGAAACTTCGTAAGGAATAATTCTAAATGTACGATGTGGAGTTCGCTTATCATTAAAATGCACAATTTGGACAACGTAATTAGTAAGCAAAATAAAATAATTATTTCAAATAAGCCGCAATTATTAGTTTGGATTGAATCATCCAGAAACGAAATTGGGAGAAATTTAACCAAATTTGATTAAAGCTTATGCAAGGATATATGTGTGTATATATACATATATGCATATATATACTCAGGATGTCGATTGAATATGTGTTTTCTAAATCCTTGAGCATTTAAAATTTCTTCCATTTATATTGATAACTATTGGTTCATTAATATCTGGTGGTTGATGTCCAACGAAACTGAAAGTGAACGTTGAAGGTAATTGATCCACTGAATTAATTTGATTATATATATTCGAACCTCCATCTTTATTTGAAAATCTTGGCAGATTCGCACCACTTTCAGCCTTAATTTCTGACATAATATCCAGTACTTTTCTGCATATGGGAGAGGTTTTATCTTCTTCTGATTGGTAGAATGATTCCTCATTATCAATTGGATATTTCATTTTTGTACATGCCCTTATACCCGATTTACTAGGTATTTGATCTGTTCTAGCGGCATCTACAATTACTGGTATATTGTCTATTAGGCTCTTCATTCCCGTCTTAATATCTGTGACATTTTCTGATAACTTCCGTATAGATGTTCGCTCGGAATACTGTGGTAAGGACTCCGACTGTCCTCCCAATAGTGATCGAATTTCCTGCTTAATTTCATCAATGCTCTGTTTCAATTCTGTTCCATCGCATGTTGGAGGCTTTAGGGCTGCAATTTGTTGCATGCTTTGCCGTATGTCTTCCAAGACTTTCTTGACATAATTTTCTTCAAAAGCAGGCGTTATCTTTGTGCCCACTGTAGAAGAAACTGGATTTGTTTCTTCCTGATGTTGTCTTGACTCATGATGCCAGTCTGGAGTGGTTTTAGAGTTTTGAATAGCCGAGCATTTATATGGTGACGTGATCGCCTCTTCAGGGTTTTCTGGTTTTCTCCCCAAAACAAACATATTCACGCTTGGTCTCTTTAATACTTCTGAATTCCTTTTGTCTTCAATCGAAACCAAACTTTTCTTAATATCACGAAGAGCATTCATCATGCTAGTGTCAGCTACACTTTGCTGATTAGCTCGTGAAGATTCCATAAATCTAATACTTGATCGAATCTCACTAAGAAGAGTTGCCACTTTGGGATTCAAAATCTTTTCGGGGGTAAGTGACCGTTCTTCCAAGTTAGTTACAGACTGACGCATTTCTTTCAATGAGTCCACAATTTGTTGGTTCGTTAATGCTGCTTTTTCGTTCTTGGAAGTCTCGACTGAACGAATACTTTTTCTTACACAGTCTAGAATATTCATCATTTCTTGATTTGTTCTCTCTTGTGCCTGCTGGTTTCTTTCTTCCACAGTATAGATTGTCTCTCGAATTTCTTTAAGAGCAGAAAGAACCTCTGGTTGTGGAGATTGCGTCTCCTGTCTTGTAGACATTGACTTTATAGTGTTCCGTACATCATTCAGCATGTTAAGAACGTCAATGCCAGGTCCAGATTGATCTTTGATATCCATTCCTCCAATGTTCTGACAGATGTCATTTAACGTAGTCCTAATGTTAGTCATCGTTTGAGATTGAGGAAAAGAACTGATTTTGGACATTGGAGAAACTTTGCTTTGGGCATTTCCATCATACTTTTCAGGGTTTACATTATCGCAGGGATCCTGAGTAGTTTTACAGATCTGACTGCAAAATTCTGACTCTGGCAACATTTGATTTGAGGGGTGCGCACTAAGCAGACCGTCTCTGAGTAAACCTCCAACTTCTGGAACTGCATTTGTTTTACCTACTCCGCAATTTAATTCTAAATTCTTCACACTCGTTCGTAAATCTTGCAGCAATACTTTGATCGAATCGTTTTCGAAATTATTCTGATCCGCTGACTTCTTTTGGATTGAATTTTCTTGTGAAACTCCATTTTCTAATTTTCTTGAAATTGATGGTCCACCATCGGGTTCTTCACGAATATTTTCTCCATCAGCATCACTATGGTAAGACCGATCGAGATAATTTTGGGCGTTTTTAAGAAATTCTTGACCTTCTGGTCCCATAGCGTTAAGCTTCTCGTAAAGTCCTTCGGGAGTATAAGTCTGGAATGGATTAACTTCACCCGGGGAAGATGGATTAGTTTCCTTGCAAAATTTGAGTATTCTGGAACATAATTCGATAGGCTCTCGATTAGGTGAATTCATCCTTGAAAGCGGACTTCTTCCTGATTGCCGCCGAAGAGAGTTGCCCACCTTTGAAAGAACCGTAGACAGCTTTCTACCTGTATCTTTATTAACGGGAATCCGCGACTCAATAACGTTTTTTCGATTCTCTGAAGGAGGAGATGATTGACTTTTTTGTTGGCTTTTATCAGTAGCTTGGTCAACATTTCTGGTTTCTGGGCTTGGCTTTGATGGCGCTGATCCTATTTTAGGTTTCTCAACTGCTGTTCTTGTTAAGGTGAGCTGTTGTGGCGTTCTGGGTTTTACCATATCTTTCTTGGTAAGAGAATATTTAAAAGATGGAGTGGTACTCCTTTGACCTTCAATAGAGTGCCTAGAATGTCTAGATCCGGTACCATTGGTTTTGGCTTCTGCGATTTCTTCATTTGGCTTCAATTGATTTTTGGGAGCATTACTTGTTTTTACAGACGGTGATTGTTTGGGAGAAGGAGATGAATTTGTTGCATTGATAGGGCATCGAATATTTTTATTGGCTTTAGTATCCGAACGGGGAACGTCAAGTGAATTCATCTTCAAAGGTGAGGGTTTCAAAGATGAAAGAAGTGATTTGGGAGAAGGAATGGGCTTTTTTAAGCCCTTTATACTATTCTCAACCTCTTTTATCATGGATACCACACTAGAACTAGATTCTTCAGAACCCTCCAGCTTTGCTTTCATCTGCGACTCATTCAGACGACTTTTGATCTGCTTTAGGACTGCCTCCATATCGACAATGGTGCTTTCTCTCAGATTAGATTTTCCACATTTAGTTGATTCCAAAATAGTAGTTTTCAGATCTTCGAGAAGTTTAATAAGGTTCTCAAAATTTCCAGTCTTATAAATTTTTTTACATTGATTCCCATCGTCTGGACCGTTGAATTGATGTTCATTTTTCGAACTTTGAGCCGTGGCGATCTTTTTATGATTGCGTTGATTATTTTCGGACATTTTATCAGATTTTAAGCTGCTTGAAATACTGTCCTCAATTTGCTTAAACTTCTGTTTTACACCAATTCGTGCATTCCGCATGCTAAGATCGGACGAAAATGATTTGACCTCCAATTCACGTGGATCCCTCATGGTTTTTGTTTCTATTATCGATTTATTATAATATTAGCGGACAGTCAAGCGATATATATGATTTTTTTATTAAAATTCATTGCCAGAATGGAAAAACGCGTTTCAGCATATGCAATAAATCGGAAGAATTAGTATTATTCGTGTAGTTCAATGATTCAGAACGCAACTGGATTACTTTTCCCGGTACAATTAACCTATTCCCTCGATATTTTGTTCTTTCAAATAGCTGTATTCGTTCGAAATACATAATCTTACATTGGATTAATGACTTAAGATTACTAATGAGTCCTATTAAACCTCGAATTATTAGAGATATTAAAATTCTCTATCTTAATATTCTCTATTCATAATTATATAGTAAAAGATCGATTTGAGTACGCATTATTCTATTTTTATAACAAGTGGACAAAATGAGATACGAAAAAGAAAAAAATAAGATAATTCTAAAAAATGAAAGATAAAATAACTGGTCAACTTTCGAATTAAAGTCTTAGTGTAGCGCTTTCTGGTTCTTCAATGCAATACATTGATCCTTTCTCATTTTTTGAATATTCACGGTATCTGAGGTAGTGGGCATATGTTCGTTCTGAGCTAATTTCTTACCTTGATTGGTCAGTAAGCGAATCACTTCTTGTATCTTTGCCATTAAAACTGGTGTCAGGTGACCATTTGCATTTAAGCAACATTTTATGCATTGCATCACTTTGGGCAATTTTCTCAGCGTTTCCGAGTTCAATTTTCCTGCTTGAATCGCATCCTTCAGTGCATCTAAAAGGAAAGACAGAAGAGTTTCCGTATCAGCATCTGGAATATCAATATGTGGCCTAGCTTTTTTTATTAATTTCTTCAAGTAAGCCACTAGGCAGCACAGCAGTTTATTGGGATCGATGCCCTTTGATTTTGAACCCAAATTACTTCGGATTTGATTCACTTTCTGGAGTAAACAACTCCCATCTTTCTGCTTTCCTAGTTCAATCCCAAGACATTGCATTAACTTTGGGAGCTGCTGTTTAGTTCCTTCGTCGATTTTATCGCATCCAGTAACGGCTATCATAGCATCCAGTACGCACTTCACATGGTTGAAAAAATCCGATTGCGGGAACTGAGTGCCAGGTTTATACTGATTTATAATGCCCTTTAAGCGGTGAAGTAGACATTTTAGAATCGGAGTTTCTACTAGTTTTCCGCTTCTTTCGGATATGGATGGATTTGCATCGATTTTCAGTATTTTCTTTTGATGTATTTTTGGTGTTGAATAGTTATATACGACTTCCATATGCTTGCGTAATTGAATAACTTCTCGAAGCAATAGTTCAGCCGAACCCTCCTGCTTGTAGAGTTCATATTCCATACACTTCAGAAGGGCTAATATCGCTCGCATAGTCCTTGCATCCCCTTGGCAAGTTTGAACAAGGTCCTTAATACATTTCACAATGCAATGAAGAGTAGTTAATATGTTATTATTGACGAACTCAACTTCCGGTCGAATTTGTTGAATGTAAGCCTTTATTTTATTCATGATTGATACCAGCTCGGGAGTAGATTTGAGATAGTTAACATTATTTGATTGGTTGACATTAACACTTTGAACTTTTGTACATACTTTAGACTTTCGGCCATATTTCTTGCAGGCGTCTAGAGGAGCAGTCTGTTGGAACTCTGGAAAGGCATGGGAAGATTTTTTGGTTGAGCGTACCGCTTGAAAAGTATTTGAAACAGGCTTTATGGTATAGATGTTTTCATTACTCCACCAACAATCTTGAAGCTCTTCTGGTTGTATGAAATCAATTTGTGTACTCATATTCTCAATTTCTGGAATTCGCTGAACCTCATTGGAACTTGCAATACTACCATTATTTTCGTTCTTATTCAATTTGAAAGGCTTTTTCAGTGAATTCTCAACTACTATAATGTCTCCTATAATATTCTGATTGGTGGTCTGTTTCACTGGTCCCTTTGATTGCTTAAGCAAGCCTAAGACTTCTTTAATTTCTGAAACTATGGGCTTGTCTTTAAGCCCTTGCCGTTTCATTGAGGAATAAATATATTTCAGATGGTTCTCAATTTTATCGATTCTGAGATGTTTTGAGGAATTTGACAGAGCAAAACTTCTTAAGATGGTTAAAATTAATCGCAATTGCGTTTCTGAATCCTCAATTTTAGGAGTCAGATCTTTGATATGCTTATTAAGATAATTTATAGATTTATTGATATTAGCATTTTTAAGATACGTATTTTTAATATTGGCACTCTGTAATTTCGAAACGTCTGTTGAAATGGATTGTAATGACTCTGATATGTCGTTGATCTTTTCGCTTAGTTTCCTCACCGTATTTTGGAGATGTTGTAGGATTATGTCGTTGTGATTGACAAAAACACGATTCTTCGCATTCTGGAGGAGAACTTCTTCCATTTCTTGGATCTCCTGCAAAATCGGCGCTTCACTGATTATCGACTTTTGAAGTTGCTGTTGAGAGATATTCATTCCCCGACTGCTCTCGTTAATGCTTAATGCTAGTTGTGTTGTGGATTTTGGAACATAATTTGGCTTGACAACATTAGTTGTGTTCACTGAATGCATATAAATTTCGTCTTTCATTCGGGGTAAATGAGTGAAATAAAATGATGAAAGTGGTGAATATCAAAATTTAAAATGACAATAGCTGTCTACAACACGTGACTTCAACGCCTTTCAAATATTTCATGTTGAGAGAGAACATCGACAATACATTTTGGATAATAACTCAGACATACAGTAGGTCACTACTGCCATGATATAATGCGAGGATCTAATACATCTCAAAGACCGTATATGGGAGGTGAGACTTTCAAAAAAGAATGAAGAGAATTTTATTTCTATTTCCTCAGTGATCATTAAGTCATATCTAGCTTTCTTCTCTTGGCTGGTTTAAATCCATACGACTGGTTGTATACCGATGAGTCTAACTTTTGATCTCTAACCTAGCAGACACGGTTTTCGTCACTTAATTGAAAATTAGAAACTTAAAGGGCTACTGTTAGTCTGATATTGACGTTATCAAGCTAATAGTGAAAACTACTCCATATTTTTAAATTGAAAATGACCGTATTCAGTGTACCTTAGTAAAGCCTGACTGACTCAGAAATCTCTATGGCCGATTCTCAAACATCTAGCTAGACTCCCTGAACCAGCTAAGCTATAGCCCCAGCTATGAAAGGGAACAGGCGTGTAGTACGGAGCACGTTTATTCAGTACGTATAGTGCGGATATAGTGTACACGCGGGGAGCTACTCATGATCAGGATGGGAGATTAGGTTAAACAAACAGAGGTTAATGATTGGTCACCGTTTGTACGGTCGCTGCACACAGAGTTGTACGCCGCACCTCCCAATCCTGGCGAGCAGACATGCAGGCATACGATGACGCACACAGCGAAACGTGTCTCACAAGTGGATAGGAAATGAAGCGCGTGATCCGCCCGTTAATAAAGCACGCAACAGTCATAAGGTGGATAATGGAACAGTTTGAATAAAGTGGTACTAGGACCCACAATGAATTAGATTTGAATGACATCCTCACATTGTTAAGTTTATTTCTTTGGCCTATCTAATAAGTTATAAACAGCACTATACTAAAATCTAATAGAGTTTTTTGAAATATATTGCGCTACTCTTCGAGATAACTTAACGCAATTATTAATTTCAATTTCCTGCAAGGCACTCGTGGATTCGAGTGAATTTGAATATATCATTGAACAAATTAAATGGTACTCTGAGAAGGGAAATAATTACTGGCTTCTCTCTAAGTTATTTTGCATCGATGCGCATGTTAGCGAGCTGTCTTACGATCTTTGCAAATGATATATTAAATCTAGTAGTACAACTACGATTCCATCTAAGTCTTGTGGCTAATTCCATACATTTTACCAATCTCTCTGCAATTATTATAGGACGGCAGTATGACCTAAAATGAAAATAAATCATTTAGTATTCAAATAAAGCGAAAATAAGATTATCGAAATTAATGAACACGGAAATAGGAAGTTTCGCTTCTGTCACGGTGTTTGAGGAAATTTGTGCACTCTTTGAAGTCAATTTTATGTTGGCCGGCGACGCTTATTGTTGAGCAGAAAGGTTATTTTATAACCGTCTGTAAGCACCCCGAGTAAGACGGTGTCATTTTCTGCTCTGTTCTACTCAGTATCTCCTTAATCTCATTAACCTGACAGATAACGTCACAATTTGAATTTAAGATGGCCCAAATTTGATACAATTTCCTGAGTAGACTTTCAACAGAATTCTCTTGAGTGCCTGATAGTTCTTTGTCAAACTTCTGGACTAACTAATGAAATTTAACCATAACCAAAACAGCTGACGAGTTCACAAAATTATCCGGGGGCTCTAGGTAAACACTGTTCATTTTGATATCTCGTATGAGATTTGGCATCATCAATAGTTCTTGATGAGACGGGATTTAACGTATTGGGCATTCTTTCTTCATTTGGATTATTGGAGACTGCTGGGGGGATGCACTAGTTTTGTTTTAATAATTTCCATTACATTTCGAATATTTGCATCCAAAGGGTAAGAGAGATTACCCTGTTGTTGAAATTCATCATCTATATAACACAAAATTTGTCCAGTTTTCACCAAGTTTTCCTGGTTGATGCACCCATTCTGCAAAATTCCCCCCAATACATCAATCAAGTAACGTAATTCTCCTAATACATCACTTGTTTCTGACATTGATGGATTTGGATTAAATGATCGAATAGCCGACTTTAATTGTGCAATCAGGCTACGAAGTCGGGGAGTGGATTTGACATTTTGGGCTAAGTTACCATTTTGTTTTTCTACTTGGCAGCGCTTTAGGGTCTCCAAAATTGAAATGATCTCCTCCAATAATAACATAACTTCTTTTCGATAATTATTGTCAAACCCTAGTGTTTGAGCCTTTTGGGGAGTAGTTCTTGAAGTTTGCAAAATATTAGTAGTTGAGACGGAGGGCTCCTCTTCTGTGGTATTTGAAGCTAGATGTTGTGATAACTCATCCGGATTTTCGTTCAAATCATTTTCTAATAAAATCCGTAGTTGTTCTAAAAAATAAGTAACCCTTTCCTGAGCTGCATTGCATTTATCTCCTGACATCATCAATTGCATATTTAATAAGATATTTAATTCTTGCTCATCCACGTTGGCTTGAGTATCAATGCAATTATCATCCCTCGTGCCATTTGTGACTTCGTCAACCAGAGGCTTTAGTGATTCCTCTTTGTCCAAAATGAGATTGCTAACATCCTCATTTGGATTGTTACTTTGCTCCGTGCCTTTGTTCAAACATTGTGTCGGTTGGAATTTATTAGGTAACTGACTCCCAATTCCATCTACTTCGTTACCACGTTTCGAAACAGAAGCACCAACATTACAGTGTGATTTAACCGTTTGTTCCAGTTCATTGAGCTGATCCTTCATAACCTGAATTTTTTTAGTAACTTCATTTTGTTGTAGAGAGGATTCCGTAATAGACCTGTCCTCTTTTTCCTTCTTGCCAGTTCTGTTCAAGTAAATCTGTCCTAATGGATTTGTTTTTCCCTTTTCATTGAGACATCCATTGTCTAGGGGTGAATTTGCCCTCCGAAATTCATTTCCTTGTTTGCCATTTGCTACCAAACCTTTTCCTCCAGTGTTTCCAAAACCGGCTGCTTTAGTAAATATTTTACTTGCTTTTTGAAATCGCTTGGAAATCTGAGCAGCTTTTATTTTTTTGCCAAGTGATTGATATTTTAGTGAAACATTTTTAACTGGAGAGATGCTATTCTGGCCTTTGGTGGGCACTGGAGATTGCATACAAGTATCGCGGGAGCTAAGTGAGGCAGTGTATGCATCGCTTTCTGAACAGGGTTTTGGATTTGTTAAATCGACACTGACTTCAGTAGGCGTGTCGCAGCTCCTTTCAGACTTTAGGCGCGAATCAGCTTTCCAGTCTTTCCTGTTAAGTTTATTTGATTTAGATTTTCCCTTTTGTTTAACAACTTTACGGCCTTTGATGTTAAGAGGCATTTATTTTTCCTTGTCTGAAGATACCACCCACTGTTTCAGATCTTTTGAGACCACGCTAGTAGCGTTGTTTAGTAATATAAGGTCATCTGATCGATTAAACGTGCCAATCACATTGTTTTAACGGGATTCAGTCAAAATCCTGATATTAACTTAATGTCTCTTATATTCGCATAGTACATGCTAGAAAAACTAAATCTACAGATTATCTACCTTTGGTAGAGTCCAAATTGCTTCTGTTGCGGCTGAATCAGACCCATACCGGAAGTTTACACCCAAAATCCTTTAACGGTATTAGAATTGTACTGATTATTAATGGTAGTACAATGGGACAAGGATTGAGGAACATCGAAATGCTCAAAGCCCAGGCAGCTTGTTTTTTCTTGCGAGATCATCTGGGCTTCTCGATAGTATTCGTGATCGCATGACTCTGTTTGGCTACATTTCAATATTTTTTTTCAAATAGCAATCATTTTGATAGTTATCATTAGCCCTTTAGTTGACTTGGGCTTCACAGAAGGGAGGAACATTAAAGTGAAAAAAATTCGATAGGGGAAAAGAAGATCGATTCACAGATGCAAAAGAGACAGATAGATACAAAGGCAGAGAAAAGGCTAGATGAGTACTGTGAAAGGGGCTGAATATGACATACAGTGGGGTCATGGTAATTTGAAGTCAGAAGTCAACTGCCAGTTAATAGACTTTTTTGGCGTATGAGTCCTTTTGATACTGGGTATGAGTGGCCAACCCCACCCCTCTCCTTCCCTCTCGTCCCTCTGTAGTCGAGTGCACCTCGTTTGTTTATCTAAGCGTTTGCAAGTGGTGCAATATTATATGATGTAAACTGAATACAATGAGTTCCCTAGGAGGAGTTTTCTTGGCTTCTTACGTAGTTAAAAATATGTGACAGGAGGAATTCCTCCTTACTTTACAATAGGTGCATACGTCGAAAATGGACATCATTATTTTGAAGCTTCAATCCACACCAGAATAAGCTAATAACCATTTGAAATAAACAATTGTGGGAAAATAAATTTTAAATTTCAACGGGAAAATTAGTTAAGCAAGAGGAAAAGCTTACTTAGCGAGGGAATTTGCAAATCTTTAAAAAATAACAGAGATTAGGTAAAAGTCACAATATATGTAGTGCTCTATATGAAATATTATGGGAACATTTCTAAACACATTTCAGTAAATAAAGACTAAGGTGGCCCCAGCAAAACACTGGAAAGGAAGGACGAATAGTTTTAAACGAATAGCAGATAATTTTATTTCATTTAGAAAATAAATATTTTCCCCCTAAGATCTTATAAGTATGGAAATTTCATGTTCGAAAAGATTTTCACGTGTTATTTAGCGTTATTGATCGACATGCATTGTCGTGTACCTCATGTGAAAGCGTGGTTCCTGCGAATAAGGCCGTCGAATGTCGCGTTATGACCCCCCTCACAAAAAAAATTCCAGAAAACATAAACCCAAGGATTCCTCACCTATTCGAGCATCTCATCCACCCCTCAGCTCCCACAGAAGACCTTTAATCCTCACAAAATGCGATCAGGAAATTACCTCCCCTCTCTGTGTTGCTGAGGGCATAAGTGATAATGATAGAAGTGAGGCCTCAGACGCTACTATCTCCATAGAAAGGTCTAATGATTTACCCATTAATTCTTGTGTGTCTCTAATCTCTCAAGCTCGAATTAATTCGCGAGCCCAGATCAACACGAATTACATATCTAAACAGGGTACTTGCATGTGTTGTGACCCATCAAGTATCGATAAATGTACAGAACTTGAGGCGATGCGTCGAGGGTTAGCTCGGATTCAAGCTGGTCACGGACGTCCATCTGATTTCCTACCCGATAAACAAGACTCTCCGGTTGATCCATATATCAAAAATAGTCTTGAAGATATTCGACGCAGTATTATGGAAGTAAAGGAGACGAAACAGAATGTTATTGGGAATGGAACCGCAGAGACTCAGCTAGCCGGTCAGACAAATCCAACCAGTGCAGACTATGCTAGCTCTGGTCAAGACAGTCATGTAATGATCACACTTCATGAAATCCGTAATGGTATTCAAAACCTAACAAGAGCAATAGAAGGCGTTCATGTGGGAACGAGAGCAAATCCTAATGCAAAACCTGAGGATGCTCCTGTTATTGAAGCTTTAGGAGAGATTCAGAGAAGTTTGCGCACTCTTTTGGGTTTTCCGGAACATTTACCTTATGAACAAGCAGAAAAGCATGAGAATCACACAGTTATGGGTGCTATCAATGCAATTCGAACGAGTATTAGGCAGTTAGAAACTGGAGCACATGACGATATTGGAAGACAGCAGGCTGGTGAACTTGCTGAAGCAATAAGTGAAATTCGACATAGTGTTCGAGCTATGGCAGGACATTCACCAATAACTGATGATGAAACTACTCACGAAAAGTCAGAGTTAACCGTAGACAAGGTGACAGACACGATGACAAAGAACTTTGAAGAATTACAGAAAAGTCTTGAGAAGATATCGGAGCTGTTGATGCACGAAAATGGAGATGGCAAATTTCAACTAGACAAAGAGAAATGTAAAAGGGAAAAGAAGGAGAAAAAGAAGAAACACAAGAGGTGCAGAAGTATGTCGGATAGTGAAAGTGAAGACATCTGTACTGATTCCGACAGTGATCGAGAATGTTGTAAGGATTCCCATCGATTTGGGAAGACTTGTGATAAAATCATTGACTTTCTGATCTCAAATGAGAAGAAGAGTGGTACTTATCCTCAAATTCAACTCTTGATGCCGAACCAGCCCCCAAGATTTATATCTCCAATGTTCCGGCCTCCACCTAGACCCCAAATGGCTTTACCACCCCCACCACCACAGCCAAACCATGTACCTCCACAAATGTACTCTCCGTATTCCTGCCATTTTCCATCACCCCAGGTACCTGCAGGACCAAATGCTTATCAATCAAATATTTGCAACCGGTATCAGTTCAAGCAGCAACCACAAATGGAGGTAAGAGAAGTATCTCCTGAAGTGAACCTACCACCACCACCGCCACTGCATGGTATTGCTGTTCCTCAGATGAACACTGTTCAGTCACAAGATTTTGCTGAATGTCCTAAAGAGAACACCAAACAACCTATTTTGTTCAAAGCTACAGTTATTGATGACAAGGCAACTCCTGACATTGTTTCGCGTAGCTTTATAGGTAGTGTTGAGGCTGATGAAAATGGTAGTGGAAAGAATTCAGATCGAAAATTCATCTGCACACCTGTTAATTGGTGATATTTCATTTCACATAATTATACACAATTGCCTTTCATTTGATTCACTGTGTCTTATCAAATATATTAAGATTTCAGTAAGATGTGTAATATAAATTTGAACTTTCTTTAATATATCTGGACATTTAGAAAGTTTGCTGTTACATGTGTTAGTATTAAAAAATTGTAGTTATAGCTAGAATTAGGATATTCACAACTTTACAGTTTGTTAAAACGTGCATATGTAACTGCCTCACCCAAGATATCAGTGTTTCGACAGCAAAGGCAACACAAATTTAAATAACAAAATATGAAAATCCTCGTAAGGTGGTGCACTGTAAAGAAAGAGAAGGTAGCGGTAGGTGACAATGAAGTACGTAGAAAATGACAATAGTGAGGGCTCGGTATTGAGCTCCTCCCGAAGCACATAAATTTGGTACATGAAAAAAAATAAATTACGAATAGCTCAAAAAACGTTCGGGAGCTAATCTACATAAATGGCAGTGTATTTTACGAAGATTGAAAATGTAAACTCTTGAGACATTCCCATCACTTCTATTGACCATGTTCCAATTATAGCTAAAAAATGTCCCCTACCAAAATAATGATAACATATCGTTGCACCAGCAACATATATTTCTGAGCCTTTGTGTCTGTTTCTTTTACATCTTTGAAACACCCTTCTATTCACCCTCCTGTATTCT
This sequence comes from Rodentolepis nana, assembly GCA_900617975.1. Classification (NCBI taxonomy): domain Eukaryota; kingdom Metazoa; phylum Platyhelminthes; class Cestoda; order Cyclophyllidea; family Hymenolepididae; genus Rodentolepis; species Rodentolepis nana. The sequence continues at coordinate 52,167 of UZAE01012011.1, forward strand.
TCTTACTTTGATGTTCCTCCTCCCCTCTGTGAAGCCCGAAGTCAACTAATGGGCTAATGATAACTATCAAAACGCCTGCCATTTGTTATAAATTATTTATGGTTACTTATTCACAGGGATTGTATATTTGTTAAAATGCACCAACTTGGAAGTCATTGTCCTGAGTAATTTAGATCCACATACCATTGTTGAGTTCCGGAGTTTGGTAACTATTTTTGAGGCAAACTAGTTTCTAGTGGTGCCCAGCATACTTTATTCACCACCTCTGACTATTTCACAATGTGGAATGGAAAAGGTAATTGGTTCTTCAACACATAGTGGATGGCTCAAATCTATGTTAAATTTTTTCCATCTTTCCGATGAAATGAAGTACCCCTTCTGCAAAGGTTTGAGTAAAACGTGACCTCCGTTGCTTCGAGCCTATCCAAACCACCGTATCTTCTTGTCCTCCTCAAAATTCTACTCAATCACCTGTGACACCTATCTCTGCTAAAGTGGCTGCTACTGTAACTAGTCCACACGGCTAACAATGGCATGAAATTGTACCTACTAGTCAGAGATAGTTTAAAAGTAATGAGGCTTCCGAACCCCACGATATCCATTATACTCAAAGTCGCATCTGCCCGACTTGACTCCGAACCTACAGCATCCGTTCATCAATCAGTCCCATATTCTTAAGCAGTTGGCTCCATTAAATGACGGATAGAAAGAATCGGAGGAAATCTTTCACAGTAAACCTATTTACCTCCTAATAGAATAGTGCCAGAAGTGCTTGCACAAAATGCTTCCGAGGTTACACTCATCATTGGGATCTTGTATACTCTCAAACTAGAGTTTCATAATTTTACGTCGATTTCAGTTTTCCTGGACCCACCCGAGAAATAGCATATATAAGCTTCTGTAATTCGTATTAAAAGTGGCCTGAGGTTAGATTCATTGATTCGGTCACAAATGATGTCGATACTGATCGTCTTCGCAGGTATTCATTCATTTTGAGCGACCGCAAAATAACTTGTCCCCGGAACTCAGTATTAATTGCTCAGCTGATGACGGTTCTAACATAATTTAATCTGGAACAATATGATCACCCTTTCGCTTTGGAATTCCCAAACTCTATATTCCCAACTCAATCATCGGCCATAACATTATTCTAGGCGCCTAAAGGACCTCGGAAATGCTTTGAATTTGAATCAAAGTTCGCAGCGAGATGTCTGATAAATTTTAATTGGCAAAATACTGTTTTTTACTCATGAACTTTGTACATTTGCTAAAATTTGGGGTCGTTGTCTTGCATGGTTCTATAGCAAATTTTGCCCTAACGGGATGTTATTTATATTTATAAACCTTGAGTGGGAAAAGAGTATGAAATAAGCAATCGTGCAAGAATATCTACCCATGAAATCATAGACCTTATTTTATTTATTGGCAGTAACCCTTCTTTTAATAAGCGTACCCCACTTTAAAATCTTCCGTGTTTCCTCCTCGTATTTAACTAGGAATGAGTACCCGACAATAGCCATACAAATTTATTACAGTAGAAATAATATGAACTTTAATTACTGTTTTTAGTGTTGGTGGTTTAATTCTTTATTGATAAATCTTCGGTATTAATAGTTCATTAACATTATACAGTGTTTATCGATCAACATAGAGAAGGGACAAAAGAAGTTTTCATCTAGGCCATAGGTTGCTGGAAAATCCATGAAAATGAATGGATAGAAGAGTTGGGTTTAAGTAAACGCTCTTGACAAGGGGTTGCTCACGTATTATACCGGCTGCTGCTGCTTCTGGGCTACTGTAAGGTAGCACTAAAGACCTTGAAGAAAAAGGGAAGAAGGATTGTAATTTATCTTTATTAAGAATAAGGATAGCAATTTTAATTGGCTAATAATCAATAAAGGTAACAGCATAAAAATTTATTCGCAGATGCGCGATCAATAAAAGGGATATAGATGAAGCCGCTAAACTTGAGATGAAATCAACTGGCCTGCTAGTGAAACCTTTCATTTGTCAAGTCCTCTATAGTAATTCAAATGATTGATTTCAAAATAAAATGTTTAGAGAATGTTGCAATTAAGCTTCAGTCAAAAAGGCGGGCTTGCTCCAAATTACAGCTATTTAAACAAATGGCTTTAACTAGTGAAGGAAACTTACTAAAACCAGATTTTAAAATTAAAAAAATATCTAAATTTCTAGTGGAAATCGGAAAAATGCTGATAGCTGGATTCAAAAATATTTTCTTAATATTTTTCGTAGTGAAGCCTTGGGAGCAGTTACCTACACCAGTTTGTTTTTGAAAAATGGACATTAAATGACCACTAGGGCTTGAGGTTAAAATTTTAGGAGATTGAAACTGCTTAGGAGAGTATGTTTACTTTAATTCCTCAATTTTATCGTGGAGGAGTGGACTATTTAAATTGTAAGCTATAGTATACCATTGATTACCATTCTGGCATATAGAAATTTAAATACTTTTATTTTTATAAGATCTTAGTCTAATCAGAAATCGAATATCGGAAGTCATTGATGGTAGTTAAGGCAGATGTTTGCCAACTGCCGATTAATTGAGTCCAGTAACTTATGCCTTAGTGAATGCTTAGATGTTATGTTTAAATTCTTTCTCGCTTTCACAGCATATAACCCATGATTCAAATATATACATGCATTGATTCGTTTACCTAAATCACGTCTAACATCACATTAGACTCCATGCCGTTCTTCAAAAATGCCAAGAAATGAATCAAGCCTAAGCCACGTCACGCCTTTAATGAGCCAAAGATTGAAACAACCGAATCTTGTATCTTCAAACAAATCACTAGCACCAAATCTCAACACTCCTTTTATTGAGAGTGACACGCGGACAAACTCCTTTGGCATTAAAGAGAGTATATCAAGCTGTACTTTAAGTAATTATGATGTTAGTTCGATAATTACAAGCATGAAAACTGATTCCGACAGCACAGGGAAGTTTAAAGAACCGATATCAAATTTAATCACAGGCAAACGGAAGGCGAATCTAAAAACGCATCGAGGAAGATACATACTCGGTAGACAGAATAGCAATGCTGATAGTAAAATGAAAGAGACTATTGCAGAAATTCGCCAAAGTATACACGCGATTAATCAAAATAATGATGAAATCCATCAAGAAAGGAAAGATTCAAAGTTGATTGAAATGTTGACAGATATTAGGGATAGCCTGATCGCAATGCCCAATGAAGGCTCATCTGCAATCACAAATAATGAGGTAAAGAATGCCGTTGACGATATTCGAAAGAGTATCTCTATGCTTCGAAATCCAGGGGCTTCAAATAGTAGATTATCTGGAGCCAATGAAATAAAAAAATTTGGTAAGGCTAGGTCATCAGGAATCAACCTAAATCAAAATGATGACGTTATGGACGCCATATTGGAAATTCATGAAGGAGTTAAAGATCTGGAAGATAATATTCCAACTCAAGACCCCAATGAAGCAAGATATATCTATGGTGTAGTAAGTGATATTCGTAAAAGCCTGAAATTAATCACTGATGGAGATGCAAATACAATTTCGTCTAATATTTACCTTGGAAAATCATCTAATCCCATGCTTAATAGTGTAAATGAATTAATTAAAACATTGGCTAAGATAACCCAACAGCTAGAGTTGATATATAAAAGGAAAATTGAAAATGAATCAGAAAGGAAAATGAAAGACGAGGTATCTATCGATTGCATTAACGAAAAATTGGATACTTATATTAATAATAAAAAGAATGAAGCTGCAAGGCCTTATCAGTTTGTTCTGCCTCCATTTGTTCCACCTCCTGTGTATATAGCGCCGTATTGTCGATTTTCGTTGCCTTCTCACTTGTCAGCACATCCTCAAATACCTCCTTCAAGCGGTCAACTATCTCTGTCTGGGTTAAAACGGGAACCCTCCTTTTATGCTCAATTTCCCGGCACTCAAAATAAGAATTACGGGAGAAATTTCCCCTCGACTTTTTCTCTTAGTTTTGTTGGAAACGAAGATCGAAATGGAAAATTTGATTATTCACCAAATGGTGCTAAACATATTTTCCTTTGCAATGAACTTTAATTCTTAACTCTATTTATTTATTAGCATTCGTGAATTTTAAAAGAAATCTCCTATTCATGCAATATGTCTTATTTTACTTCTTCCCCTCTTCGGGCTAAAGTATCTTTAAGTTAAATATTTCAACAGAATATCTCTTTGTATATAGTGTTAAATTTCTGAAACTTCTTATGTCCTAAAACACCTCGCTCTTTAACTATTGGGCTGTTTGTTACAACTAAGGGAAAGGGAGAAATATCAATTTTCAAGATCATCATTTTTTTTTCAGAGAAACTTTGATCAGACTCACTTGAGGCTGACAATTTAGAGTTTCTGGAACAAGTGTTTACTAAATTAAGAACTCACAATGTCTATAACAGTTGGTGTTATAATTTTTCAGAATTTCTTGTCAGAAATCGATCTATAATAATATTAATTAGTACTGCATGCGAAATTTTCTAATTATGGTAATTGATTGAGTTAATTATGATAATGGTTTACGCATAATCCAAGAGTGTATTCAATGCTAATATCACCGAGAAATTAAAGGTTCATTTTGAAACTTTTTTGTCTGCAGGGTGGAAGTACTTGTCAGGATGGCTAAGATGTTTGCTATGAGTATAGTACTGGTTGGACGCTAATTTCATCTGGTTTGCTCAATTTTCAGTACCTGATTTGTAAGGAGTCAAAATTTTTTCGCCAAATAAGTATTGCTTTCAACTCTAAACTAGGATGTACACAGAATTACTTGTTTAATAGAAGGCTCTGGAATCCTAAACAACGTAACTCGAGTAGATAAATTCAGTCTCATAGTATAGAGACGCTAAAATTTAGAACATAGTTTAGGTTGGATAAATATTTAAATAAGCCATAACAGTTAGACTGGTCTTCATAAAGATAGTGTAGTTATTCCAAAATAAAAGACAAAAGATGGGATATTTTCCCTAAAGGGGGTTTGGCTTTGTCTATATATTAGGTCGCATTATTTTTAAAAGTGTAATTGATGTTGATGAGTGAATAGATAACAACGTTAAGTGGTTTTACTAAATCCAATAGGATTGGAGGAACTATTACTTGGATTGTTGATATTTTTCAGTGTATATGGAATAGTTGAATTAGGACTGAATGCTAGCTAATTATCAAAAGTAAAATTGGAGGGTTAAAATGGTAGCTTGGTAGATGCTACTTGAGAAAAATTACAGTTACCAAATCGGAAATGGATCATACATTTGAATAGGCTGTGCAAGCATAACTATAATTCCCACTGTAATGTTAAAGAATTCAGTTAAAAATTTTGCCACAAAGTTATCTAGCACTCCGACTCTCTGTTATTGAGCCTAGCTATTTGAAGCGGTTATACATGGATTTATACTCCATGACAGAACTTAAAATGCTTAAAGGCCTCTCTACTTCAGAAGGATTCATTGCTTAATGTGGCGAAAGTTGATAAAAGAGAAATATATTCAATTTAATGAGTAAGTATTTAGAATAGTAAAAATGTGATGAATGGAACCAAGAAAATCATACTTCCTCTGTTCTTCTTCCCTGTCAAGTTGGTAGCTTTTTCATGCACCATTGTATCATTATATATTTGCCCGGAGTAGGGCTAATCATTTGAAGTTTCAAAGACCCCAAAATTCGGAATTTCCAATCCTCACTTAGTGTATAGAAAAAAAAGAAATTTTAATTGAAATAGTGCACTGGAGAGTAATGCGTTCTTTAAATCTCAATTCATCTATTTCAATCGAATCTTTCACATAATGCTTTTGAAGGTAATTGGAAAGCATAGATACATAAAATGTAAATGATTTAGAATTCCTACTTCATTCTTATGAGAAAGTTGCTATTTGCAACACCAACAAGTTGACCAATCAGATCATTGGAATTATGAGGGGAGTAAAAATGCACATAACAAGACAGCTACAAAAGTCTTCAGTTCAAGTAGAAGAGAGCTGGATAATAATCCGTAATATAATTAAATTAGGTAAACCTGACCAATGAATACCTGCGAAGACGATCAGTATCGACATCATTTGTGACCGAATCAATGAATCTAACCTCAGGCCACTTTTAATACGAATTACAGAAGCTTATATATGCTATTTCTCGGGTGGGTCCAGGAAAACTGAAATCGACGTAAAATTATGAAACTCTAGTTTGAGAGTATACAAGATCCCAATGATGAGTGTAACCTCGGAAGCATTTTGTGCAAGCACTTCTGGCACTATTCTATTAGGAGGTAAATAGGTTTACTGTGAAAGATTTCCTCCGATTCTTTCTATCCGTCATTTAATGGAGCCAACTGCTTAAGAATATGGGACTGATTGATGAACGGATGCTGTAGGTTCGGAGTCAAGTCGGGCAGATGCGACTTTGAGTATAATGGATATCGTGGGGTTCGGAAGCCTCATTACTTTTAAACTATCTCTGACTAGTAGGTACAATTTCATGCCATTGTTAGCCGTGTGGACTAGTTACAGTAGCAGCCACTTTAGCAGAGATAGGTGTCACAGGTGATTGAGTAGAATTTTGAGGAGGACAAGAAGATACGGTGGTTTGGATAGGCTCGAAGCAACGGAGGTCACGTTTTACTCAAACCTTTGCAGAAGGGGTACTTCATTTCATCGGAAAGATGGAAAAAATTTAACATAGATTTGAGCCATCCACTATGTGTTGAAGAACCAATTACCTTTTCCATTCCACATTGTGAAATAGTCAGAGGTGGTGAATAAAGTATGCTGGGCACCACTAGAAACTAGTTTGCCTCAAAAATAGTTACCAAACTCCGGAACTCAACAATGGTATGTGGATCTAAATTACTCAGGACAATGACTTCCAAGTTGGTGCATTTTAACAAATATACAATCCCTGTGAATAAGTAACCATAAATTGGCAACTTGTCAATTTTTCCGCTATATTTGTTCATTTTCATATTCAAATAAAGTGTTGCGTTACTTTAATAATCTCGAAATGTCACATAGGCGAAAGCCATACACAGCTCAGTCCTATTATTAAAATATCTTCACTTAATATATTTCAATATTAAATATTTAGTTCGAATAAAGAATTCTTGAAAATAATTTTGAATGAAAATCGAATTTGTAGGTTTGCATGACAGGAAGTTTCGCAGACTGCAGTGACATTGGACTTATCCGATCAAATTGTTTGGAATTTCTGCGGTTTATCTTTTGACCAGCAGAAAATGGTGTTTTTTGTGTCCATTCCATTCTGACTAGTGCTTTCATTAATCTTCAGTCTACCATACCTAACTTTGTAGGATTGAGTTGAATTCGTATTGGTCACCCGGAAACCGACATGAGGATATGGGCTACATATTTTTCCGAACTTCATTGAGAAAACGAATGAGAATTTTCGTATCAGCCTTGGTCGAGTTGTTAATATCACAAGAAAATTGAAAGCAAAATGAGCTGCGTTAAATCAAAATGTTGAGATTTGTATACTCGGACGACAGAAAATTCCATAAAATTGTATTTTTCTTAACTCAGTCAAAATGAAATATGAAATATATACATTAGAAATTCAAAGGACCATATCAAGTTAAATTTTACTTTTCCGAATTATTGATAATTATGGTACACACTTTTCGATAAAGAACTAGCTCTATGCTTATGTGAATTTCACAAATCGACTGACATTTAATCTATCTTAAATCTTTCCGGTTCACTAAAAACAAACTAATTATTTAAAGAAAAATAATGATATATTTTATTTATAACACATTTTGGGATAGATTGATGTTGAGTTTAAAGAAACATTTAATATAAATCTTCAAGGTTTAAAAAAAGTCAATTTTAAACCATCATTCTTAGCGCACTGTGAGGAAGGGCTTTTGCCGCGTGGAACGTGACATTTTAGTCACGAATAATCAGTTGTCTAATTGGTCAATCAGTAAGTGGGTGCAACACCAGTTTCATGGAATTCCCCCTTGAAATCGTTCTAACATAATTTGTTTTAATATAAAATTTGAAAGCCGCATTTTGACTGCTGAAATTTTTTGCGTCAATTGGCTTTAGCGAAACTTCTGCATAATGAGAAATATCATTTTGTTACCCATGTTAATGCCTAAACTACTTCTGAAAAACTGGTTTACAAACGAATCCAGTAAGGTATTATGGGTGCGGCTGGAGTTGTGAAGGAGTGGTTAATGAAGCAGGAAGCTCGCTCTATTTAATTTCTGGACACATGAGCATAAGAATTACAATTCACTGTGCATTTACTAAGATTTGAAGTTTATGATCTGCCTCACCACTTCATTTGAAAGATATTTTTTTCGATATTCTGTACCATTTTGATGTCTGGTTTATTTTCGCAGTTGGTTATGCTATCTTCAATTTTTTGTAACTTCTAACCTTTATCCTGCGTAGCTTAAAACATCTTTCCAATCTCTTATTCTATTCAGAAGAAGGAGTGCGATAGACATATCTCCACGTGATGCACTCTGGGTCTATTAACCGGCAGTTGACTTCTGACTTTAAATAACCATGGCCCACTGTATGTCATATTTGACCCCTTCTACAGTACTGATCTTACCTTTTCTCTGCCTCTGTGTCTGTCGGTCTCCTTTACATCTATGAATTATTCTTCTGTTCCCCGATTTATAGACTATTTTGCTGTATGAGTATACGTTGCCCAGGGTACATCACGTGGAGATAAGTTCATCGCGCACCTCACACCACTTGGAATTGAGGTGGCCAAAAATGTTTAAGAACAACATTTTGTCACATCCAATAAAAAACATTCCATCCGAAATTTAACCAAAACTTCTTTTCTGTGGTCATTTGAACAGTTGAGATTAATGAATGCTTATCACCGGGACCTCTTTTATTTCGGCCACCTGGTCCAACTACAAAGTCAACTAAAGCTCTAATAATGAGTATCATAAAGCCCACCATTTGAAATAAATAAACATTCCATTCAGAAACGAAAAATTCCTACAGAAACTTCATTTTCAGAAATGCTGACAAATGCATTCACCAACATATAAGGACTACGAGAAAAATATTCCGATTTAAAAATTTCAGTTTAGTGGCAATTATCTTTGGTCATGGAACATTCCACGATGCTTAATGTATAAGCACACTTATTTTTTATTTCTTTTAAGTATGCAACTTATTCTTTTAAACTCGACATCTCTCTTTCCAGGGATACTTAATTCTAGGAAATCTTCATTTTCTTTCGGTGTGGGTACCGCCTAATATTAGCCACGTTCAATTTATTAACGATAAATATATATATTTTGGCCAGAAAGATATTTTAACATCCCGTGTGCCAGTGCACATGCAACAACATAAAATCGATAGCACATCAGCACACACGAAATCGGCCAACTGCAATTCGCCATGCGCTTACCTTCAGACACACGTGCATTTAACACCGCACCGATTATTTTGCCTAACTTTCTGAAATCAGATTCATATTTGTGGCGAGTTGCATAATTCTATTGTTTAAATGGAAGCGTAATGTCATTACAAATAGTATTCCAAAGCAGATTTTTAATGTCCGTATTTATTAATGTAAAATGAATGATTCTAACTGGCATCTTTCTATCACATTAGAGGAACGAACCAAAAAATAGAAATCTAGGCTAACCATTAAAAAGGTTTGAAAGTAGTGATGGGGATAAAGTCCATAACATAGGCTCTAGATAACAAAGGAAATCGATAAACTACGTAAAATTTCTGTAAAGTAAACAATAAGCTGGATAAATGTCAGTGACTAAACTTCATTGAGGAATGAAGTCATCAAGGCCTCTTTTTTATTGGCAGATATTAAAGAGTAATAAATGCCAATGGATAAATTACATCCTTTCAGAAAATTTTATCAGTTCATCACAACTAATATCAACTACCAGAGGCTAATAAGCGTATTTAAATTTATATAGTTACAATTGCTACAAAACTAACTTCACTCAAATACCGGCCTATTGCATTAGAAACTAGATCTTTCTGTAATGTAATCAACGGCTTAATCCTTGTTATATCTTTTAAACGTCAAATCTTGCCATATGTAACCGCATCTCCCAAATAAAATACCAACAGTTTAACCGCATCTCAAGGTTAGATTCATCTCATGAGCGGGGCAGTTTTATTCTACGAGCTGAAAAGCACTTGCACTATAATTTTGCCAGGCTGGAAGTTCTTATAGAGCCTTATAAAATAATTTTGCATTTATAAATGAATGTATGGTTGCATCTAATGCCAACTAATAGATTAGCAACGTATGTTTCAAACAAATTGGAGATGATTTCAGTTAAATGTGTAAGGAAAATTATCAAAACATTTAATATAGTAAAAACTATGTGTGCCAGAAAAAGTAAAAAAGCAATTTTTAATTTGATGAATAAATTGAAAACTTCATTTATAATAAACGCTTAAGGCTTTTGTGCTTAATCTAATTTAATTGTATTAAAGGAATATTAAAGTGGTTACTGGCTACCGAAATCCAGAAGTAGATGGAGAACACCTTTTAACTCCACTTAAAATTTATTTCTATCAAATGGCAGGCTACGTAATAGTTATCATCAGTCCTCTAGTTAACTTCGGGTCTCACTGAGGGGAAGAACATCAAAGTCACGAAAAGTCCAGAGAGGGAACAGAAGAATGATTCGCAGATGTAAGAGACAGAAACGAAGGTAGATAAGAAGATAAGGCGAGTACTCTGGAAGTGATCGAATAGAGCAAACAGTCGAGCCATGATAGTTTGAAGTCAATTGCTGATTTATAGACTATTTTGCTGTATGAGTATACGTTGCCCAGGGTACATCACGTGGAGATAAGTCCATCGCGCACCTCACACCACTTGGAATTGAGGTGGCCAAAAATTTTTAAGAACAACATTTTGTCACATCCACTAAAAATCTTCCCATTTGAACAGTTGAGATTAATGAGTGCTTATCACCGAAACGGTCCTCTGCATTTACTAATTTTGAATAGAGACATGACATTATTATTCACTTTTTTGTATCTACTCGGGACCTCTTTTATTTCGCCCACCTGGTCCAACCACAAAGAAGGAAGTTGTCTTAGCAACGAAGTAGTCACAAAAAATGACAGAAGCCAAATAAAGTTAAAAAGCTTGCTTTCATAGGTAAATTAATTTTTAACTATGCTTTTAATAATTACTACTTTTTATCAAGGAAATTTCTACCTGTCTGAATAAAAATATCAAATGATTAAGACAGTTTGACTGCTACCGTTAATTTAACTCTGTTTAAGCAAATGCGTATTGTTTTTGATGGGGGTGGACAATAGACTTACCTCCACGTGGTACACCCTGCGCAACGTATACTCATAAGGCAAAAATGTCTATCAATCGGTAGTTGACTTCTGACTTCAAACTACCATGACCCCACTGTATGTCATATTCAACCACTTTCACAGTACTCACCTCACCATTGAAATACTCTTCTGTTCCTCCCCCCCCCCCTCTCGACTTTTTTCACTTTGATGTTCCTCCCCTTCTGTGAAGCCTGAAGTCAACTAAAGGGCTAATAATAACTATCAAAACGCCTGCCATTTGTTATAAATAAATTATTTTTTATGACATAGCTCGGGAAGATGATCTACGAAGTTGTCTTAACTTTATGTAAAATGTGCTTTGGTGTCGGGGAAAGATGCATTAATGTAGCATTTTTCTCTCTTGTCTTAACTTCATTCCTTGAAGTCACACGAACGTGATTGTGGCCTTTGGTTCTCCTGACAGTAGTTTCAAGAAAAAAATTCCGAGAAAATTACCAGGAAACAATCGGACAAGATTTCTTCAGTAAGTTCAACTTAACCGTTACCAAATAAACCTTATCATTACCATGCTAACATAGGACTGAAATGAAATGCACTTTATAGTTATAATTCATATAAAATAATTTTCCTTTAAACCAGTGGCTCCAACTGACAATTTCTGTCCAATCGGAATAGGCAGAAATTGAAAATGTGGGCAGTGTGCACGCACCCAACTAAACGATCGATAGATGCACACGATTTGGCCATGCGCAGAAACTAGAACACTGACCAATCCCACAGCGCACAGCCCATCGATTCAGCCGCAAAGCCAGTGGGTGCAAAAGGGGCAAAGAGTGTGTGGGAGTTGTTTCCCGTCCAGCAGATTGTACGTACTTTCACAGTTCAGCAAACCAAACCCTTCCCGAACTGCTACTACCTATCCTTTTCAACTAACAAAGCTGTTATAATGGAGGCGATTAAGAAAAAGATGCTTGCAATGAAGTTAGATAAAGAAAATGCCATTGATCTGTAAGCTTACATTTACTTCCTTTAACCAGAAATTTTTAGTCTTGAAATCAATTTTTGATTTAATTAGTGAAAATGTCTTAGGTAGTCGTATTTTATCTATTTTCACATGATCTTTGTAACTAAATCCTAACAATCTTTCAAATCGGTTTAAAGTTCTATTAAAATCCATAGATTTTTATCATAACCATTAGAAAAGATCATCTAAACTGTTCAACGTGAAAAATCAGTTGAAGTGATCTTATTCAATTGATTCCACCTCTTATTCCCATTACACGTTCCCACCTTTAATTATCAATATATCAAATGGACTCGATTCTTAGAGCTAAATAAATTCGCTTTGAACCAACAATAATTGATTGATTTAGCATAAAACCCGTTGAACTGAACATTTCACTTCATTCTATATTTTGATTATCTATATTTCAGTATTTTTGAAAGTTATAAATATTTGATTTATTTAATTTTGACGAGCTTTATTATCTAGAACTTCCGTTTGGTAAAAATACAGAATTTAATTAAATCAAATAAATGAATGGTTTTTAAGAAGTAGCTCAAAAAATGAAATGGGTTTTCCTTCGGTTTCTGAGAGAGAAGAAGGAACATGGTCTCAGTTCGACATCTCCTACTAATGCTGTGTGGACACTTCCCCTTCAAATGTTAAGACAAAACTACTACCCGAAACATTTCAGTAGCAACAGCAAAACAATTTCACTGTTTTTAAATAATTTAAATTATGGATTTAATAAGTGCAATCACATTGCTCATTATTCAAATGCTATCATTTGATATCTAAATATCGTGAAACGTTTTGACCTGTGATATAAGTTCAGAAGTAGTACGACTTTTTGTGTCACTCACTTGATTGTTTAAATTTAAATTCATATGTCATCATCCCAAAGACAGTTCTTTAAGTGCAGTATTGCAAATTATTTAATGATAAGATAGTTTAAAATCATTTTCTTCTCTAAAGGGCCGATCAACTGGAGGAACAGATGAAAGAAAAGGAAATGGAAATGTCCAAGAAGGAAGAAGAAATGGCCGATGTTGTCAAGCGCTACCAAAGTCTCGAGGCTGAGAAAGAAGCTGCTGAATCGCAACTAACGGAGACTAATCAAAAACTTGAAGACACCGAGAAACGAGCACAAGAGGTGAGTTAATTCATTATTTATAGTAAGTGAATGGGAAGTTGGTTATAATTAAATGAATAGGAGGGATGGGGGTCAAAAACAAGACGACAAAAATGGTAGTCAATTGAAAATCTGTTCCCATCCCTCCTTTCTATTTCGCGGTGCAGCACAGAAGGTACTCATCTACTTCGGTGTCCAGTCGCCCAAGACGTGGTGTTCACAGAACTTATAATTCACCACGGCTAGCACAAGTGTCCATACCACCACAAATAAACCCGCAAAGCCAGCACTGCTATCAATATTATCATCATCAACGGGATTCCCACAGATGGCACAACAATCAGAAATCCAACGATAGTCTTCCACTCAGAATGTCATCTTCTTTTATCGACTTTTCTTCTAGCTCATCTTCATCAGTATATCAGTCTTCTACCCCCCAGCAACTTCGAAGACAGAGAAGAAGCAGAAATAGACGTGGTTTTAAAAATAAACAGCGGCCAGTTAATTATGGCTGTGAATGTACATGTCAACATTGTGGAAAGCCTACAACTCCTACTGATGTTATGTTTATTAGCATGTATGATTTCAATACTCTTGGCTCTCGTCCAGAACCAGAAGGATGTGCAGCCAATCCCATACATCAAGAGGAGCATGTCAGACCAACAAAGAAAAGTTATGTTCCCTACTCTGTCGACGAACCACTTTTTTCTGATTATGGTGATAAAAGTGATAGTGATGATGATTACGTCATTGCTCGAAAGAAGCAGTCTATCAAAGACCAGAAAACAGCATTTGCCGAGGCATATTGCGCGTCAAAATTAAATTCCGGGACACTTATTCAGTTGGCAATTATCGAAGCGGAGTTAAAGAATCTTGTTCATTCGTCACTGGATAAGGTAAAATAAATCTGGAGCATAAGCAGCTCGTCAAAAACCATCTATGAAAATAATTCCTGAAAAATCTTAATTATATACTTTAAATCATTTTAAATTGATTAAACAAGTATCAAAATGACCAGGACATATAACCTACACAATTTTAAGTTACATTTCCCTGTGAACTTTTTTTATTAGATACTCATACTAGAAGCATGTAAAATTGACGACATTGTAAATAAATAGTTATAAATATTTTTGATTCGGATAAATTAATTTTAATTTTCTAATGTATTTCTATACTTATTTACTTCTGGAATAAATTACAACTTGTTTATAACTGTAGCGGGCGTATTGGGCTACTGGGTTATTGATAATTTGCCTAAATCGAGGATGTCATCGGTCTCTGCTGATTCACTTCTGGAAACTCTTAAGAAAAAACTTTTGCAGTTCAAAACAAATGTTAATGCTCTTAATTTAGAATATGAACGTAAACAGGAGCTCTTGAAAGAAGAACGAGATAAACGCGATAAGGTTTTATATCTTTTGACGTAATTGTTATTGCCAGTACAATCTAGCTAGTTAATATTTTATTTTACTTTTAGGCTGAGGCTGAAGTAGCTGCTCTTCAGAGGCGCATTCGACTTCTTGAGGATGATCTCGAGACCACCGAGAGTCGTCTTAACGACGCTACTATTAAGCTAGAGGAAGCTAGCAAAGCCGCTGATGAGAGTGAACGGTGGGTTATTACCTCTTTTCATATCTATTTTTGATGCATTTTGCATGTTTCTCTGCATGTGTTTGCATTTTGCGCTATTCCAGTTTTCGACGTGCCTTGCAATCACGTCAGGTCACTGACGATAGTCGCATTGAAGAGTTGCAACAACGCATCCAGAAAACTGCCAAAGAGGCTACTGAAGCTGAACGTAAATATCAAGAGGTACTTTATGACACCATATTAACTTTTTCTTTTTTATTCTTAATTCGAGTATAGTGGCTGCAAAGTGCTCGAGAACCGAACTGTTGCTGATGAGGAGCGTATCTCATCTTTGCAGGAACAGCTCAAAGAATTCACCTTCATGGCTGAGGATGCTGACAGAAAATATGATGAGGTAGATAGGGCCTGATTTCGCTACATGTATATTCACACGTTCAAGACGTGTTAATAATCCTTTACTAATTTTGGGCGTTGCGTTTAGTCGTCCCTTAAACTTGCCATGTCTGAAGTCGATTTGGAGCGCGCGGAATCAAGACTTGAGGCTGCAGAAAGGTTACTCATGATATGCAAATTATACAGCCACTTTGCTTGACTTGTCATTTTCATGCCTTTTGCTACAGAAATACGCATGTGCATGTGTCTTTATTTGTTTTTATTTCCCATTGAATCGTGTCCAGGCTACCCAGAAATTGGCTACAGCTGAGGATGCCCTTTCGACAGCTGAAAAACGTGTCGAAGCTGCTGAGGAGTAAGTGTTTTATTTTCTCGGTGATTATTTACTCTATTTCAATGCTATTAATGATTAGTCGTTTTTCTCTTAGGCGAATCCGGTCTATGGAACATGCTTTGCGCGCAATTACAACTAATCTGAAGACCATGGAACTCAGTGAATCCACGGTCAGTTTTCTTTGGATACCTGTCTTGTCTCTCAATTCATGAATAGGCCGATTACCAGTTTCATTTTGTTTTAGCTACTGGGATCTATTTGATAGCATGGCATGAGGAAATTTAGCTTGCAAGCACGATAGAATTATATCATTTAATATTGATAAATAATTAATTAGTGGTTTGATTGGCAATGCAGGAAAATTTTGGACCTTGAGGATGAACTTCGTATTGTTGGTAACAACATGAAGTCCCTTGAAATCTCCGAGCAGGAGGTATATTGTAGTAATTTAATTTGAGAATGACCTTGGGTTTACTTAATGGGTGTACTAATCAGCATTGCGTGTGAACTACAGGCCGCCCAAAGAGAAGAGGCCTATGAGGAGAATATTCGTGATCTTACTGAGCGACTCAAGGCTGTAAGAAGTTTCGCATCTCCCACTAACGCATGTTTTTTTTACTTTTATCGTTTATCCCTCCTGCTGCATGTTGTCCGTGATTTGCTTGATTCTCGAACTCAATCAGGCTTCGAAACAAAAGCAAACCTATCAGGCTACTCTTGAGAAGTTGACTAAGCAACTGGCGGAGGTATGTGGATATCTATTAATGCTCTAAGGGTATGCTTGTTTGAAAGTTTGATTAGGAATACTTGGGGTATCTGGACGCTCATATTGTTGATCCTGTAAATCGGGAAGTGGCTTTGTTTGGAACTTTAGCTTTATGTTTTTGATCGACTTACAGATGCTAAAGAGGTTTTCTAAATTTGATATCCACTCATCTGTGTACAGTTAAAACGTGTAATTTATGTTGTCGTTGGAGTTTTTAGGTAACGTTATGTTTTTTTGGGTTAAATATAAAACATTGTTCTCCGTAGGTAATGCTTTTTTGAAATTTTTCAAGTTTCTTACGAGCATTATTTTTATATCCCTGTGATTAACTCCAAGTTTGTGGAAATCGAAGAGAGATATACAACTTTAGATGTTCTAATGTTAAATTGTTAGCGAAAATGATGTGTAGGACGTAGTCTTATCATAAAGTAATAATTGTTATACATTCAATATTCTGGAAAATTGCAGAATGGCCAATGCTGAAAAGCATATTGGTGGCAGTAATTATGAGTAGCACCGTTAATATATTGATTTTTCTTATAATAAATGGTTAATGCTTCAGTTGGCAGATAATTATAGTAAAGATTTCAAGCATGTGCTGATTTGTTGGAGGTCCTCTATGCATGAAGGATCGCTTCTCTTGCTGCATGTTCTGGTATCATGCACCTGGATCCAACAAGTTCCTAGGATGTTTCTCTAAGTTCAGTTATTTGTATAGGCTGATGACCGTGCACAAGATGCCGAACGCCTTGTCCATACTCTTCAAGTCGAAGTAGACCGCCTGGAGGGTAAGCACAGTGTGTGGAGTAGGGCATGGGTCTGCTCACGATAATTCCTAATCCTAAATTAGTTGACTGATGGTGGTTACAAGTTTGTGTGCATGTATCCATTATATTGCATGTTTCTTTTCCCTCAAACCAACCACAACCAATTAAGGCTGAGAAGCGCACCGAACGAGCCGAGGAGGAGATGGCCAGAAGACAAGAAGAACTGATACGTCTTGAAGGTATGAAATGCTCGAAAATGTCTTATTTCTGCTTAATAATGCACCTAGTTCCTCCTATTTAACTTCAAAATAAGTGAGAATTTGTCGACTCAAAGTTCAAAGTTTAGGTGTGATATAAATAAAAATTCGGTTCATATTGTAAGCGAATTTTGATTTTTTCTTGATAGCTGAATTGGATGCGGAGAAGACACTAAATGCAAGTCTTCGCGAGGATATGGAAAACATTGTGGCGGAACTGCAGAATCTCTAAAGTGGCGTCTTGCCACGTATTCCCTAATTTCTTTGATTTCCGGTTTTTTCGTCTATCCAACGCGCTTCCCAGTTTTTTCGTTTGCTTGGAAAATTTACAATCGCATGTGTCCTTGTTTATTTTTCCCCTTGTTTTCTTCGAAATTCACCCCCTCCCATCACACACTGTCCCCTGTTTTGATAATTAGTATCGATAATGAAGAGATTTGAATTGGCATGAGCATGGCCTTGTTTGAAAATAGATAGTAGTAGTGGGAATGGCTTTTGCATGAACTTGTAACTATTAGGTCTAATTGGGTTCTCTTTATACGAACAGACGATCTGGTTAACGAGAAGGAGAGGTACAAGACTCTTGCAGAGGAATTGGAGCAAACTTTCGCAGAACTTACTGGGAACTAGGTGTTGGCAACATTTCAATTTTCATCTGCTCGCCACCCCCCCTTTATTCATTTAGCAGATTTGATTTTCGATTACTTATCTTCTCAATTCTAATTTATCAATCTCTTTCCTCTTGTTGGCTTTCTCTGTTTCCTTTTTCGACGAGTCATATTTCGTCACTGTGAATTTATGAATCACTAAAACGAATTATTCCGTAGCATTATGCCTTTTCTTTTATTGTTTACGATAGAGTTGTGTAGCATAGTGCGAATGTTATTAAATTAGTACTGCGAATTGACCCACAAATTAAGTTAAATCACGTTGCTGTTTGCAAGGCAATTAAAGCCTGGAAAGGCCACTTGCTCAGGTAGAATTAGTTTGCTTTATCCTTTCGCTCGACCTGGCGATCCAAATGCAAGTTAACACTCATGATCCGAATTTTTCTGGAAAGGCGAGAACTTATTTAGGCTAAATTAAGGCAACTTAGTAGATAATAAAATAAATTTGTACCTCCACATGACTAAGGCCACACAAATTGTGGGCATTGGAGCGAGTCTAGCCTTAGCACAGTCCCGTCAGAGTATCCCATATTTCAACCAACTTATGAAAAAATCAGAATAGTTCCATGATTTCAATAAGGTTTGATTTCTTTTTCATTAATTTGAAATCACAAGTACCATAAAGAAATGTTTCGCTAAGGAGGGAGGAAGTCACATTTAATGGAAATTAATAAATAAGCAAGCCGAAGAAACTGGATAATAATTGTGAAGCGTGATTACACTTGTTTAAAATTTGTAGGTTAACATTCTACTGAGAATAACATAAGTAGTAGACTCGTGTGAAATACAAATAAATAGAAACAGAGAAGTAGGAATGATGAAGAGAAGAGCTGAAAAGCGAGGAAAGCTGCAACTAAACGAGGTTGTCATCTTCCAATTTGGATAGGAAAGATGCAACGCGAAAATCGGGTTCCATCTAAAAAACAAAAGGAAATACCTAGAAAATCGGCATAATACTCTGGAGCATGGCAAAACTTATAGCTGACCTGTGTAATGAGATCCAATAGATCAATAAGATGCTTGATCCCGACACAGAGATTGAAAGTGGGGTCGTTTTGTCTGTAAAAAAGGAAATAAATGATAAAACAGCTTTCGCAAAGTCAAATAAACATTAGCCCAGAGAAAACCACTTAAAAGGGAATATAGTCTCAAGACCTAGAAGTAAGGTCTTAAATGAAATGTGCATAATAAACTTTTGAACTGATTGGCGGCGGATTCTTAACCACAAGGAGCAAACTCAAGCCAAGTCCGAGGTCGCAAAGCATTATTAACTGAGATTAACAACTGCCCTCATCTTAGGGAATAAGCAGATGGTCAGTTTCCAATCGCAAACGAAAAGCTATCTCTATCGAGATTACAATCAAAAGGAAATACTGATAATCAATTCTATATCTAATTAGCCATCCAACAAATTATTACCCGCGGCAAGCTAATGACTCAAATTAACCAGCACTTACTTTCGATGAATGAGGTTCTGTTCGATAGCACGAACTTCTTGTGTTGTCAAGCGCTGATCCATTTCCAGAGCAGCCACGATATGTGCAGGAGTTGACATCATTGCAACGTGGAGATGCCAAGAGAAGGATCTGGTCAACTGTTGGTCTTCCATCGCCTCTCGAGCACTTGTTGTGGCAAGTACCAACATCTTTCGACCCTAGGCCACACAAACAATAAGCTAGGTAAAAATAGGATGAAGGGGGAATGCAAGAAATCAGCGAATAGCACTTTATCAAATGATGAAAGATATGCACTCAAGAGGCCTATTCAATAAGTTAATTAGATATGGATAAAAGTTAGCAACCATATAATTAGTAACATGTAATTTCTTAAATCAATGTGAGTTTTGCTAATTGCAAGGAATTAATAATTAATTTATTAAATCGCGACATAAGCTATTCATTTATGGCACTTGTTTAATAGCATTGAGGGCTTTTGCACAAACAGCACTGTATTGCCACGTGGCATGGGGATTACTGCTGTCAATATGAGTGAATGATCACAGTAGGCAAGTGCAATAAAAGTGAAATTAGGTAACTAGATGTGCATCAGATAGCCCTATGGGAAAAATACTTTCGAGGAGCTTGAAGATTCATTTAATTTATGCACAGCTGATGCAAACATTAAATGAATTCAGTTAGAATAAGGGTAATTTATTTAGCCCTCAGAGAAAGGATGGGTAAATGAATATAGCTAACATATGAGAGATGAACAAGGACTTACAGCTGGGAGGGGTTGAGAGAGGAGATCTTTGATGGCCTGAACCATATAATTAGAGTAGCGCGGACCTACGGGATTGTACTCAATCAAGCCCTCCAGATTGTCTACAATCACAACACTCATTGGCGACTTGGCTGCATCATCAAATATCTGGCGAAAGAAAGGAAATAATAAAAATAAAATAAACTGCGACATTAAAATCATCTCAAATTAAAAGTAACATCCAATCCTATTCAATGCCTCACAGAGCTCAAAGCCTCTCAACATTAAAATGAAAGATGGAATAGCCATAAAGCGTAACTGGCACTCAATCGACACAAAAGTACATTATAACACAAATATGACAAATAATTAAGCAACATTTCCACTCTCTCTCTCTCTCTCCCTCATTGGTGATAGGAGACAAAACATTCCCCAATTGCCTGAACGAGCATGCACAAACAAAGATTAGACCCCACTACTACCATTACTATGATCATCTACCTCTTCTTGGCGGTAAAAAAGTTTAAATACGTCGAGGTGGTATGACTAGCCGCGGAAATAAACCAGCAGGCACACAAATTCTAAATGTTATGGGAACCCTCTCAATCGTACACCCGAGAGTTAAATATATTTAAACATTGCAAAATAATCTCTACTTCTAGTGAAGACAATAATAAATTTTTCAACTCTCCTCTATTCATAGCAAGTTGGTCTGGATTACGGCTTCTCTCATGCAGATATTCTCCCAAGATTGAAACGTAAACTCCATTTGGCACTGTCATGAGAAATAACAATAGAGGTCCTACAAAATCCCTTCCATGGAAAAAGCATGGCTTCTATTTTTCCTCAAGAATGCTAAAGCATACACTTACTTAATTAATTTGAAATTGTGTACTACTATCTCCACTGTCTTAGAGGAAAGAAATGTACTCACCCATTATTTCTTAACTGATACTGGACACAATTTTTTTCAGATAGGCTGAAAAACTGGTACATTTAAGGCATACAAAGTGTACCGCGGATATAGACCTCTAATTGGACATAGCGTGCTGATGCTATTGCATTCAAACGGGGAAATGGGAAAAGGGGAATTTTCATGCAGGAAGGGGACGGTGAGGTGAGAACTAGGAATGCTCAACTACGATTGGTCATGAGGGATTGATTCTAAGTTAGCATTGCCTGATTGCCGCCGTTGCTGCGAGCTAAATCTGAGTTTGCTTCTTCTGCCAGATGGACAAACGAACCTTACAACGCACTTCTGCAACGGAAAGCAAAAAATCCCTAAAAACAACTGTGGCCTTCTACTAATAAGATCTTAACAAGGTGAGACAAGTTGGTCAAATTGTGTAAAGGAGGTGAACCAAGGCAATGAAAACGATTATACAAATAAATCCGAATTTGACTAATCTTACAGCATCTAATATATTAAAAATAAATCTAATCAGAGCAAAAATAATTACTTAGATCCAGGATATTTAAGAATTTAAGTCTTTAACATAATATGATATGAAGTATTTATCACAGCAAACGAGAAGAGAAAGAACATTTAGACTATTGGATTAGCTGATGAAATCGGATTTTGACGAAAATGGCGATTCACGGCCATTAAAATATCATAGATGGGGTGTATCCGACGTTTCTATTGCTGGTTCAATTGATTGGTAGCCTCGTGTCTGAAGTGCTCCACATGATACACAACATAAACAAGTAAATTTGCCTACAAGCGCATTTCGGTGCTGTTAGAAATCAATTTCCGACAAAATACTACTCAATAAACTCGAGGGTCAATCATTCTCTAACACTTTTCGTCGTAGATTAGGAGACAGGTAAATAAACAGACTACCTCTGGGTATGATCAGATTATTATTAATTGCCCATTTCAGTGAAATATCTATACACATCAAATATAAAAAATTGAAAGCATAATTACTAATCCACAGCAGAAAATAAAAGTGTAGCACCAATGGATGGCATAGGATTAGGAGGCCTTCAAAAACTTCAATAAAAGAGCATACGAGACCGCGACAATGCGTGTGTACGGAAATTCTCAGCTAGAAAGTATACAGTTTATTTCGCGATTTTTAAGGAAACAGTCAAGCACAATTTGTAAATAGATAAACAACAAATTTACAAATAAAAAAAGTTATGTGACGCTTATTTCTCGAAGATAAACTCAATTGAATAGGGAAAATTAAATGCGAAAAGTAAGAGATAAAAAGGATATTGAAAAGAAAGAATTAATTACAGACAATAAGGTAAAAGGGAATAAGGCCCTACTGGCGTTCATTCGATACGAAAATTCGTCTTCCTCAGTGGCTTCCATCGACGCGTACAATAATGCCAAAATGAAAGTTAAATCTGATTGGTCAAAAGCAAAAGTTAAAAGCTTTAAGTAACTCCAAAATAGTGATATAGTCTAAAATAGGTAGACCAACTTACAGTGAAAATTGGCATTAATTCATTAGCTTTTGCATTGAAAAATCCAATGAAATGGAAAAACAAATTGAACTCCAAACGATTCATGAGACCCAACAGAAGTTAACGATTTGCCAAAAAACTAAGTAAATTGAGATAAATAACGTCATTTCGAAAATTGAGTAAAAAATACACTGAAAACATTTAAATGCATAAAATGAAAAGAAAAACTACGCATTGATATTATACTTATGAACCCTTAGTGACAATTCCAGAGTGTTTATAAAAATGATGGATAAATATGCATTTCCGGGCAAGACAAGGAAAAGTATAAGTAAGATAAACGAAGCCAAACAGCTACTTTTCAAACCAAAACACAAAGTTCTGATTGTATACTATTCTAACGAGGATGAATTCTCATGAAACAGGCAACAAGTAAACAATCACATATTCATCGATTTTTGAAAATTTTTACTGATTTAACTATAACCAATCACAATTTAAAGAAATTTTAAAACGATACCTATCTATGTATAAATAAGACTTCAGGATTCAAAAGTTTTAGCAACTTCGTGAAAATATTTTCAAATGATTTTTCCAACGACCAAAAGGCCAAGCTGAATTTATAGCATTTCAAGGAAAAAGATGTCATTTATATTCATGTGCTTAAAATGCGGTACTGGCATGAAAATAAATTGAGTACTTTCAATTGGGCTGACTTAATTACTACCGCCTACAGATGAATAAATAACTGACTCAAATTGAAATGCGGTTAAAGGTGGTATATAGGCATATACAATGATTATATATTTCTCTTTAAAATGAGAGAAAGATAGATATGTGTAGATGAAAACATATTTTAGGGACACCGGGTTACCACTACGATTGCTTCAATCAAGGACTCGAGTCATATCATCATCAGGTATAAATTGAAGCAGGAACTGTGGAATAATCTCAACTCCGGCAGGTTAAGAAAACTATTGATCATAAATAGAAGATTAGCCCTCTTTTACTGTTTTAACAAAAAGTTATCAGGAAAGCTGGTTGTAAAGTAGGCGTTCAATCACAGACAACACATCGAACATGGCAATAATAAAGCACAACGTGCTGCCATTTTGAATTAAATTGGTGTTAAAAAGTAAAGGGGAGTAGAATCCCCC
>UZAE01012011.1:76171-89848 GCA_900617975.1 Rodentolepis nana
CCCCCCCCCCCCCCCCCCCAAAATAAATAAATATTTCAAGCAGCAAAAAGATTCTTAGTGAGGTTTTAAAATATATTATTGTTGCCAAAAGTGAAGAAAATCTAATTATCCAACATAGAGGAAACCCCGTTTAGCGACGAAAAAATACCTTTCTTAATGAAGCGGTTTTGACTTCGAATGGGACAAATAGGAAATTATAAAGGAAAGCGTCAAATACATAATAGACAAAACTACTGGTAATTAAAACAAGATTTGGCAATAAGATTTCACCTTCTTGATAGCCATACACTTGGCCGTTTCGGTGTATCCAATCATCTTATGATTAGTGACAATTTTCACAAATGGGAAGCCGGATCTTTTGGCGATTTCCACAGCCAAAGCAGTTTTGCCGGCTTTGGGAGCACCTTCGAGAAGCAATGTAACGGGTCGATGGGTCTCGGGGGGCAGTTGTATCTGGCTGGCTTTGTCGGAGACTGCAGAACCACCACCCACTGCTTTGACGGCCAGATCGCCCATTGCGAGAGCACGGGTTACTGGCTCACCCCAAATCATGAGACCTCGAGGAGCATAGTAAGCTAGCTCTTCCTCTGCGGTGCCAAAGGCCTACAAGAAGAGGAAACTTAGTGAATGATACCTCCCAAACTCTGCTGTATGCTCATCATTGATACAATTCCATTAAAAGGAAAAAGAGTAAACTATTTTCTACAAAGAATTTTAAGATATACATTTAATTACTTTCGAAGGCCTAAAATGACTAAATTAACTCAAGCCAGACCGCTAAACTGAGAGGATAAGTGAATACGCCCATTCAATTGTGGTGCGTAAAATGGTTGGCGCATTGGCAATTTGTCTTCTCTAATTTAAACAAACAAAAGTTAAACGGGCTACTAGTACCACTCTATGGCCTATTTTTCTGATGGGTTAGACTATTCCTAGCAAATCGAGAGGTGATGATTAGTGACACATCAAGTATAGCAAATACTTATTCCTGAATTATTTATGAAGAAATAATCTAAACCAACAACTATTAATTTACAGACAGGTATAGAATTCAAGATGATATTTTAGAGCTAAAATAAACCGTTCAAAATTCGGAAATTTATATATACGAAAAGAAATGAAAAAACTGCAGCTAACACAGGATGCACGACGGACTTACAGGCTTGACGTCATTTTCCAGAGCATACATAAAGTCAGCTCTCTTAACAAGAAGTTTGTCGAAGGCGTCCGGATCAATCTTCTGCTTTCCGGAGGGCTAAAAAGTAGATTCAACTGGCTTGTTAATAGCCATTCGAAAGACATTTCAATTGTGTTATAAACGACTAGATTCGTACAATTAGCAGCAAAACTAATCCTTCATAAACAAACCTGAGAATGGAGTTGTACACTTAGTAGCTATCTTAAATTGACTAAGAACACTAAAATAATGTTTATTTTGTTGTTAACTTTAAGATGTAAGCAATATTATCGAGTTAATATATCAAAATATAAGCCACGAGTAAGATGGCAAAATTATGGTGGAATACAAAATTTATTGAAGTTGTATGGCCACTTAACTTAATCAATTTTTCAATAAACTCTAGATATCACAGAAATGAGCACTAACTCAGGAATCTTTAAGGCAAAATTTGAAATTAGAATTTCTGAACATTGTGACAACGTAAAATGGACAAAATGATTTCAGACTCAGGTTAATCTAAGGGTTCGACTTCATTGTATTGTATTGGAACTAATCACTTAACCATTTCTCGTCATGAGAAATATTAATAAACCATATTCAAAATTAAGATCTTTGTTTATAAAAATTAAGTAACTCCGATTGATTCTGGAAAAAATGGAATTATAGAATCAGAAAAAAAACTAAATTTAAACAACTTGAATAATGGTAAAAATGGATAAAACCACAGAACTTGAGAATATGCTCATCGAACATGAATAGATGGTTGTTATAGCAACCGGCCAATTTCAGATTTTAATTTAAATTTAAACTACCGTTCATGGAAGTGCAGAATAAATAGGTTGTTATGGCATCGAATAGCAGCTTCACAGCATTCAGTGCCTGGGCATTGGAGCGCAGAGAGTGTACACCTCTAATTCTAGGCGAGTTTCTTTTCAATGGAAATTGAATTCCGATAGGCTCAAATATCTATTCCCTAACCAGTAACAATTAGGTATCATATACGTAGGATTTGGCAAACACTTGCACAATTACAAACCAAATAAACCTATCAAAGCAATAACTTCTTTATTGACCATCTCTCATTTGGGATTTCAATCAAACGAAGGTAAACCCAAGCGCCAAAAACGTTTACCACGAAGGTCAACTATTGAATAGACAATGAACTTAACCAGTAGAATACAGCTCATAATGCAAGATACAGTCCTGTTTAACTGATTAGCCCAACTTCAAAAAACTCTATTCTTTTAATCAAGGGCAAAAATCAAAAGGTGACCATTGAAAAGAAACCTTCAGAGCTGCACGATTGTAGCGCGATCGGCCGGGAAAACTCAAGTTGCATAGAATGCATAGTAAAAGTCCGACTTTAATTAATGGACGAATTTCCAAAAAATGTGGATTAATAATAGTAACGTAATAATAGCAAGAGTGTACTAATAAGAGCAATAGCAACAAGTTCATACCCAATAGGTAAGCGACAGCAGTACTCTGCCCCATTCCCAGAAATAATTGACAAATGCTACCACAATATTAGTCGATCTCAATGTAAGTTGCCAAAGTTGAAATCAAACGCACTTTGAAAAATATCATTCGTAAAAGCAAACGCCAAAGTCAATCAATCTTACTACAAATTAACTTCTAATCAAGAAGAAGGAGAAACTCAAAAGTCTAAAGATCAGAAAATTCTATTAGGTACAAAAACAACTCAATGCAATATAAACAGTGGACTTCATTGCTTAAATTCCCATCAAGTAGATAAAGCGATCTTTCATAGACTGAAAAAAATCTTGCTGTATTTGAAGTTGAATACTCATGTTCTTGGTTCTGAAAAGGTGATAATCGGATCTGATGAGATCTAGGTACTATGGAGAATGTGGCAGAACCTCGCAATTTACTTCCTGAGTGTTTTGTGTGGTCAATTTTAGTTTGTGCGACGGATTGACACATTGTTATGTTGAGGAAATATCCATTTTCTGTCAAATGAACTTAGAAGCTTGCCCTTTAATTCAATAGATTTGGAGACAACCATCGATTGTCGTAAAGGATCTACGTTTCGGATCCAGTAACAAACTGGTATACAAAGACGAACTCCTGCTGTTTTGACAGCAAACAATTTCACTTGCCTTTCGGTTCAGCGTTGTTAAACAGTTAACTTCACATCCTAATCGATTTTAGTAAGCACTTCTAGTGTAGCTGCAAGGTTGATCATTGACACGTGAGTTTCTGCGAAAACCCTTCAATGGTTAACACCAATGTCTTTGGTCAACCAGACTTTGGAGCAACATTCAAATCTCTATATGTTCGATTTAGATAGTTTAAAGCACAGTTGACATTGGCGGACCGTAAGCACTTGGTGCAATAACAAACTCCACCGCGACTAATAATAGCATTCCAGTAAGTTATCATGGTGGGAGGTATACTGCATTAAAATGTAATATACGTAGCCATAGAAGCTAGTAAGAGACGTGCAATGACCTGAGTCTTATTTATATATACTTGGATGGCGGTAATTATGTTCACGATGGACCATATTGGTAGACGATCCCAGTATGGCATTCTCAATTACGAGTTAACCTCCATTCACCTTTTTTTAAGGAAAATGACACAATAGGAAGGTGATAGCTAAGCCAGACAATAAATCCTACCTCTTCATTAGTAAAGAGGGTGGTAGATGAAAATTCGGTGACAAACCTTCACAAGTTGATACATTGCAGTGAATGCGGCAGCACGACAAAGACCCTCAATTTCAGCACCGCTGAAGTTCTTAGTTTTAGCAGAAAGCTCCTTCAAATTCACATCTGGAGCAAGTTTCTTCGAGGCAGCCATCTTTGCAGTGTGGATTTTCAGAATTTCAAGACGGCCTTCCTCATCTGGAAGGGAGATTTCTAGTTGCATCTAGGACGAAGAGGAAGAAGTGAAATTTGCCCTGCGACAAACTACTTAAATAGTAAATTAAGTACCTCAAGACGACCAGGACGAAGAAGAGCCTCATCAATCATATCACGTCGATTTGTCATACCGATGACGAGGATATTGTTGAGTTGATCAACACCGTCCAGTTTAGTGAGAAGTTGATTGACTACTGTGTCATGTACGCCAGCACCAGACCCCTAGAAATAGTTTAAAAAGGGAATATGGAAAATGAGTTCAGAGTGTGGGTCGCTTAATTTAACGAGGTCAAACTAATCTGCTGACATAACTGGACCATATGCAATCATGAGAACAATGCTTGAAAGACGAGCCAATGCATTCGTTCCCTGTTTCTAACATCTAACTGAAGTAGACTTTTTTAAACTAACTCCTATATGTAATCTAGCTGGTACTAAAGCATCTTAAATCAATTTCGCCATTTCATCCAAAGATTTGATCATCACAAATATACTGTCGTCAGTGTGTGCAATACACAACAAAAAGATACAAAGAGACACCTTTAAACTGCAAACTCCCCCCCCCTCCGCTCCGACAGAAATTAATTAATAATAATACTTAATGAACTTTAACAATATATTGTTTTAGAGACCCCATTTTACTACATTCGCTTACAAAATGCCACTTGCTTATTGAGAATGCTGTAGTTTAGTTCATTAAAATTTATTTGCAGAAGAAGCGATGCAAACTATTATATCAATTATTAGGCCATAAAAGAAAATTCTAAAATTTGTAACCATTTGTTTGGCAAGAGCAACTAAGCAATAGAGTACACTAGCTCCTGGATTTTGAACTTTTAGAAACCTTTATTTGCTCAATATTACTCCCTCATTTTTCTGCCAACCATATTCAGTTTAATTTTCATCTCGGATTAAAATAGATAAAAATAACTAATGGACTAAATGGGAGAAAATAACTGAAATTACTTAGATCTCACCAAGTATAGGAAAAAAGTTGGTTAATAACTCTCTTTGTGAAATGAACCCCCACCGTTTTGGATATTACAATAGGGGAGAACCGGACGTAAGTTTTAAGCGAATTATGATATCGTTTTGTTCAGAATAATAACAGAAAAAAAATTATATGCTCGATAGAATCAAGAGCAAATAGTACTTACCACCGAGCCTCTGGTTTTACAGATGGCATCAATTTCATCAAAGATGATGATATGGAGAGCAGAATGTGCTCCCATACGTTTTTCCTCCTCCTCCGCGTCGGCAAAGAGTTTACGGATGTTGGCCTCCGATTCACCAACGTACTTATCCAATATGGATGGGCCGTTGACGATCTTGGGCTCACGAGCGTTGAGCATCTTGCCGATTTGGCGAGCCATCAGCGTCTTACCTGTACCAGGGGGGCCATAAAGGAGAATACCACGAACGTGTTTCATTCCTGTTGAGAAAAAAAGCGAATACCACCCAGAACACAATTTTATAAGCACTTAAAAGGATAATTAAGCCTAAACTACCGTTTTGGCTAGAGAAACCACTCGATTAGCAAATGCTTCATCCACATAAATGATATAGATTATTTGACTACTCACTTAAATTCGGAAAATTTGCGTAACGTAAATTGGACTCGGTAAGCATTCTTGCAGTTACCGTAATATATATAAACCCTTACAACTATCTTATGCCAACTAAATGATGGAGGAAGGACCAAAAGTAAGCTTTTTTGCGAATTTGTATAAACCGAAATTAGATCATTTAACAATGTATTAAAGACTACACTTCTCTGTTTGGAGATTAATGAAATATCCGAAGACAGCCTTAGTTAAATATAAGTTAAAACAAGTTTGAGTTTTAAAGGTGAGATAATTAGTACTATTAAAATAGGATCAATTGGGGGTGATTCTACAGCCTGCACTATTAGCTAAATGTATTAGAAGAATTTCATGAGTGGATTTTAATGAGATGACTAGTTAGTAGGAGATGAGGATAATGAAAAAATTCTATCCAGTAGCGTAGGGACTTGATTTTTAAAAGCCTGACACTAGGACAAAACGATGAAATCAAATAAAATTATAATTGTAAAAAGAGGAGAGATTAGGCAAACTGAACAAACCTTAGCCATTAAAGTGTCAAAAACTATCATGTGTCACCGGTATTGAGGATATCAACATCAATGATACGAATAAGACTTATAGTCCATTTTGAATTGACCAAATGTTTTGAGTTAATGTAATCCTGCCTTACCTATATCTAAGAGTCAAAGTCAGCTACAGCCTTATAATATCTATCAGGAACATAAACGAATTAGAACAGTACAGAAAGGTATTACTCTACAGATAATGGAATATTCACTGAAATACTTTAAAAGTTCACGGACATTAAAATTAGAGATTAAAGTGATTTGAATAGTAGCCACGACAAGTATCTCATAGACAAGACATTAGCGAGTTTACCGAGTTGTTGAGAAGCCTCCGGTGGGAACATTCGAGAGGCGAAAGTGCGTCGAAAGATGTCGGAAAACTCCTTGTCCAGACCACCGATTCCCATTTGGGTGAAATCCCAGTTGGGATTGATGATGCTCATTCCTCCAATTCCACAACCGCTACCCTGAGCCGCTTTTCCAACAAGAATGAGATTTGAATCAGGAGCGCGTTCCCAAGTGATAATTGTGTTGCCCGTGAGGAGACCAAATTGACACTTCTTATCTCCTTTCTCCATCGATATGCCTAAAGGAGTAAAACATTTAACCGCCTAAATAACATTCACAGCAAGTATCTTTAACTACGTAAACAATAAAGGTATTTCATTATGCTTGGACAATTCAAAGACAAATGTACTATGTTCAAATAAAGCAATTATTAAATTTTTAAAAATATAAAATTGACAAACACTTCTTACTAACCAAAGTAGTAGTTAAGCCCTAGATGACTAATAAGAGTAGCCGACAGTGGCAGAAAGTGGGATTCGGCTCATTATAGCACCTCAGGAAAAAGCCAAAATTGGCCTCCACCCCCCCCCCCCCCCCCCCCCCCCCCCCCCACCCCCCCAACCCCCACCCTCCTATTAAGATCTTAACAAGTTGGTCTATTGAGTACAAATTTAGACCCTTCGCAGGAAGTGCAAAATCAGGTTGTTCTTGGTTCCGAGGCAGGGTTGAGGCTGTAGTAAAATTTCTTTTAAATATTTTAGTTACCAATTACACATCTCCAAATAGGAAATTGTGCAAATAACTAATAGGTGCTTGGATTCAGCTTGTGCCCAGATGAGAAGAAGGAAACCTTTGCTCAATGTTATTCATGGCCATAAATTTAAGAGTAAGAGCGTCCGTTTCCGAAAAGGACAGAGACCATGTCACATATTTTACGCTACTTTTCTTTCATCAGTCTTGAAAGTCTCCAAGACTATTAAAGCCGTCGCTGACATTTATCTCCAAGTGCTTACGGTCCGCCAATGTCAACTGTGCTTTAAACTATCTAAATCGAACATATAGAGATTTGAATGTTGCTCCAAAGTCTGGTTGACCAAAGACATTGGTGTTAACCATTGAAGGGTTTTCGCAGAAACTCACGTGTCAATGATCAACCTTGCAGCTACACTAGAAGTGCTTACTAAAATCGATTAGGATGTGAAGTTAACTGTTTAACAACGCTGAACCGAAAGGCAAGTGAAATTGTTTGCTGTCAAAACAGCAGGAGTTCGTCTTTGTATACCAGTTTGTTACTGGATCCGAAACGTAGATCCTTTACGACAATCGATGGTTGTCTCCAAATCTATTGAATTAAAGGGCAAGCTTCTAAGTTCATTTGACAGAAAATGGATATTTCCTCAACATAACAATGTGTCAATCCGTCGCACAAACTAAAAATGACCACACAAAACACTCAGGAAGTAAATTGCGAGGTTCTGCCACATTCTCCATAGTACCCAGATCTCATCAGATCCGATTATCACCTTTTAAGAACCAAGGGACAAAGTCTAAAAAAACTTATTTATCTTCTGTCAGAAAAGCTTACGTACAGTAACATTGAAAACAATCAAGGAATTGTAAAGTTATTTACGAATAGAATATTAAAATCTCGAAAGTCTTTCATTGTGACTTTTAGATAAAACTAAAACAAACCCTATCATTGTGAATTTTAGTCATGAGATGGAGAAAAACTTTTACAAGATAAATAAATCTAAGATCCAACTGCTTAGAAATGGTGAAGAGCAAAAAACAAGTATGCATGAAAGAGGTCCAAATACTCACCCAGTTGACAAGAAATGAGAATCGAACTTAAAACCTACATGAAAGGGATTTGACAGTAAACGTCAGCGTAAGCTGGTCCAACATAAAGATTAGTGGTTGACCAACGGTAAGAGGTAAATCGGCCAATTTTTGGGAAACCTCTTTGGATAGCGCATCGGCGTTTATGGGTTCCTTAGGAGCTCTTGAAAGAAAAGATTTTTTGGAGAAGAAATAAAAGAATCTACTGTTTTTTTCGAAAGACTTCAACAGAAAAATGAACCAAACTGAGATAGGCATCAGACGGAAGCTTGCAAGGTTCAAGGTCGATAGTCTGGTCAAGTGAAATATTTGTCCATTCTCTCTAAAAAATGAAGAGAATAGAAAAAAAACCGCACAAACCTGTGTTAGGCCAAAGCCAATTTTACCATGAGGGATACGGTCTGAAGGATCAACACGAAAAATATAGGTGGCAAATCCCGTGTGTAACGTACTGTAGCGCAAAGGGTCCGAGTAATCTCGGCTGTTTATGAATGCCCTATTTGTTAGGGACATTTCCGTATTAGGAAGTTTAAATGCAGTTAATTGCATTGCGTTAGAAGGGCCCTATAAAATAAAGATGAAACTGAATGTGGTCAAATGGAATGAATAAACTATTATTACAACCTCAAAATAATGCACAAACAAGCAAAACTACAGGTAAATTCACCTTCACTGTATTTACAACACGATTGACGAAATTAGAAAGTGAGTTATTCATTCACAATTACTTCAAACAGACCTTACGCGTACGAAGGACTTTCAAAATCAACTGGAATTAGGCGAACGATGAAAACAAATTAATTAGTTATTTACTTCTTTGAAATTTTCATAAGTTATGCTGCTTCATAGGTGCAATTCAAGTTAGTTTGTTTAATAACAATTGAATGACCGATTTGAATAAGTTTAATGCATGCATGTAGAAATTAAGTCTTCATTGATTTAACGAATAATATAAAAGCGTTCTTCAGTACGTTCGCTTAAAATCATCTTCTCATTTTTTAATTTAATCCAGAAATGCTTCAGAATTAAATTATATTTTCGATCTAGTAAATTTTATCCTTTCGAAAATAATTTTCTATTAATACTGTCGTTTTAAAACATACGTACATTAAGGCTCTTTCTTTTCTCTATAATCATTTTGTATTCTAAGAACAACATCCTGATTTATCTTGAACAGCGAATAATAAACTAAAACATCTATAGTTTAATTACTAAATGAATTTATAAAGAAAAATTGACTCAAACTTTTGGAGACTTTTTCAGAACAAATAATCCGCTAAATTACCATGTTAATTAAGTGCCTGAACTAAAAATATCATTGTAATTTAACTTTTTTCTCTCTTTATCAACAGGTATCTGAGAATATTTGATAGTTTTACAAAATATTCGGTTCTTCCCTCACAAGCTAATGTTTATCTTCGTTTAATTATCTCCGACAAATAAGTAATAGTCTTTGAATTTTTCTCACACTATATGTATAAATAAAAATTGAAATAATTTAGCTAAATTTATAAGCAATGCATGCAATTTTCTAGACAATCATTGATTCGCTTAACTTTGTTCGTGATGAGAAAGGTGTACTAAATTGTAACAAACTCCAAATAGCAAAATTAATTTGCACAGACTGTAACAATCAGATTACTTGAAGAAATATTAAATTCCGATCGTGTCCATAAATTTTATGTGCTATGTATTTCCTTAAAAATTAAAAACACGTACGAGGGATTTGTTTCATTAAGTAATAAAAGACAATGACTGACAATGTATAGGTTATATTGAATTTTAAATAACTTAAATATATTTATGTACTAATTTTGACAAACTATCGAATAGTTTTTCAGTCTAGCATCGAGTGCAATTTTAAGCATTCGAACAATATCTTCCACTGGATAATTTGCTCAGTATAGAGCTTTTGAGCTTGATTTGGAAAAGCGGGTACTTATCTTATAAATTTGAATATCATTGAGAGTATTTATATAGCGTTATTTTATTCTTTGATCTGGCATTCATTTTTGTCATTCAAAATAGTCGAAATCATCATTAAGAATGCTCTTCTAATTACCGGTGTTATTATATTCCAAGTTAGATCAGATTTAGTCTGCCCTAAATAACCCTTGTAAGAAGACTATACGAAGAAATAGAGAACACGACATTTTCATCAAGTATTATGTCAATAATCAGCGGGTAAAGAGTGTTTAGTGAACATTGTAATATTGAATAAATGCATTAAAGATACTAAAAGTATCCTTGATAGAAGGATAGAATAAAAGTTAATTCAAATTTACACAAATGGAAATAACTAAACATTTTGTCATGGTGACTGTTGCGTACAAGCTTCACATTGTCTATTTTCAGCTTGTTCTGGTCCGCATTCTTGGAAGTGCTTTCCTACTTGGCCGTTGAAGCTATTAACTTAACAACCTTTCAGGCCTTAGTAACAGAGCACTTGGCCTTATCTAGGTCAACTGTATTCATAAGGTGTAAGTACTACCATAGTTACTATATGGACATGAATAAATAATGTTTCAGCAAATAAACTACGAACGGCAACTCAGTTTGTATGTGATCAGGCTTACACGATCTGACTTCCTGAATCAGTTATGATCTCATTTCATATTTTTATAAACAAAAGGTTCATATTTCTCATTAAAAACGCTTTAGTTAAGCTTATTAATCCTAGTTCATTTCATGGTATATGGTAATGAATAATAAATGGGCTGGTGGGTAAGCAATTTCCATTTCTTGTTACGTTTCGAGCTACATTTTCGAGGATCTATATCCACTTCCCACCTACGCGTTATACCATATATCAGAAATTTGGTCAACTGAATCCATCTGGTGAAATCTGCTTAATTATTCCATTTCGTCGTCCGCAAATAAAAATGGTTTTCAAAATATCAGCTAGATTTATTTAAAAACATTGCTGGTTTCACAATAGTGACGGCAGCTACAGAAAGGCAAGTTCCAAAATTTTTTTCTTTATGCAGCTGCACACACGTTCTGTCATGATCTAAAAATGTGCACGCTATCGCATAACCAATCAGATTTCACAGATGAGCCTTCCTCCGCAGTGGTACAAACTACAGAAGCGTCTCACCTCAAGCAACAGGTAATCAATACAAATGACACCACTTTTCGCTTATGTGCTGCCTGAGATGATCTATTGGCGCTTTATCAACGGATTGTCCTTTTGTCTAAGTGAGTTCAATTGTTTCTTTATCTCATCATGTATTTATTCTCATGATCTACCTTTATACGTACAAACTCGTTTCTACGAATACTTTTCTAAAAAAGTGAATTAGATCCAAACGAATGAGATAATGAACATCTATTCTAAGCACTTTTGTACTTGTATAGCGATATGGTTTTCTGACAGAAATACTCTTGAACGAAAGACTTGCAAAATCAAAGGAATAATTAAAGCAGTAAATTGACTAAACACTAGTCAATGACTAGATGAAATTAAAAGACTGGTTCAAAATTAAATCATCATCAAAGCTTGAAAGAAAGTGACTGTTCTATTTGTCACCATTGTGCGAAATTATGTGCTCATTATAATAATAAAAATATTAAAATCTAATCAATGGATTTAGTTTGGGCGAATTTAATGATCATAGGAAGTGATTTCCAAAGTCACTTATTTTGAAAGTCGTGTAACAATTAATAGTAATATCATTTTATTTATAACAAATGGCAGGCGTTTTGATAGTTATCATTAGCCCTTTAGTTGACTTCAGGCTTCACAGAGGGGAGGAGGAACATCAAAATAAGAAGAATTCGGGAGGGAGAATAGAAGAGTGATTCACAGATGTAAAAGAAACAGACAGACACAAAAGCACAGAAAGGGTAAGATGAGTACTCTGATAGGGGTTGAATATGATATACAGTGGGGGGTGATGGTAGTTTGAAGTGAGAAGTCAACTGCTGGTTAATAGACTTTTTTGCTGTATGATTATACGTTGCCTAGGGTGCACCACGAGGTGGTAAGTCTACCCCACACCCCATAGTAATATCATAAATCGCTTCAATTCTTCTCATTACAATGCCATGTCCCATTTGAGTAAACTTCTTACATTGTGATTTTACATTGCATGTCCTTGATGAACTGAATATTCAGTACTTTATTACCGATTTAAGTCACTAAAGGTTTCAGAAGCTATTTGGATGCGTGTGGAGGTGATTATACCAAATTACACAAAACCGAATAGCTGTCGCTGCACACGATTAGCCCTTACTGCTCATAATCTTCACGGTATTTACATAATAAATGATTGAAGCTGAAAGGATTAATAGCTCTGTAGTGAATTGCCACAGAAATAAGCCTTGACACAGAGCTTAGGCATTATCTACTGTTTTGGGCACCCTGATCCTGCAATGACTCCTGATTGTAATTTGCGTGCGAGATCTGCACTCGTGACCTCATTTGGTCCCTCACTTGATCAGCAGCATGGACTTAAGTTCCAGAATGTTCAAATGTGTATGAGGTTGCTTGGCGCAACAACGTTTGGATTGTGCTATCTACAACCCGTTCCAAGATGCAGCTAAGGTGCCAGCCTCATTATGATCCAAAGTTGGAATCGGAAGTTTAGAAAGAACTGTGTTTATAGATATCTCGATCACAAATAGGGAGAAGGAACACATTCACACATGTAAAGGAAGGGAAGGGAAGATTCTACATTCGGACCAATGTTTAAAAAACTGCATTTCTAAATTAAGGAAAAATTTTAATTGTAGTTTTGGCTATCATTTCCGGATCACATACCCAGTGGTCAATATTTAACCACAAGCCTCACTTCTTATATAAAGCAAATGAGGCCCCGGCGGTATTGTTATCATCATCAGGGCCAACGACTACACCTACACCTCAAAGTACTCAATCGGTGGAGTCTTCTCCATTTTGTTCCAAGTGCTATGGGCGGAGTATATGTCTCATATCAGAGGAAAAACCAAAGTGCTTCTGCCCGCCTGATCATTATGGACAATTTTGCAATCAATGTATGTCATATTTTTCTATTCGTCTTTGTGTAAATGGTCATTTAATACAAAACTGTCCATAGTGATATGATAAAATAGTTGGAGGGTTAACGGGAAAAGATTTTATCCTTATCGTGAACGTCAGTTGAAGTTTCTCTCCACGTAAATGTGACCCTGATGTACTGATTAATGATCTTGGCAATGAAACGTAAATATTCTGGAATATTTACTGCAAGCTCGAATGAACAAACGTAGATATTAATTCATAATTAGAACCGAAATCTTATAAATCTTGACATTTGTGAAAATTTTCTTTACAAATATCTGCTTTAATATTTCCACAAACACAGACTTAACAAAATTAGAAAAGATGAAGGTAA
>UZAE01012011.1:93913-116428 GCA_900617975.1 Rodentolepis nana
ACCATGCAGTGACTATTGTTTGGATGAGAGGTCTCGGCGCTCATGACGCAAATGTTCCCTAACGCAATCAGCAACACGGCCGCACTTGATGGCTACGGGATCAATAGCCATGTTCGAGGGCGCATGAGATTCCTTGGTTCATCGATGACAGTGTTGTCTTCTCCACAGCACTAACTGAGACCAACCATATACGTCAAATTGACACCAAAAAAGGACTTTATTTACAATGTTACAATTTACGAACGTACATTAATAAAAGTGTCAGGGAAATAAAGCAGAAATGAATAATATATATTTTATTTAATAAGGCATTTTACTTATAATAAAATGGTTCAATGAGAAGTTTTCCGATATTTAAATGAGATTATGCTCACAACATTCAAACTATTGATTTAACCATAAGCGGTTATTCCGCGTTGCTACAGACAAGATCTAGTAGATGTATTTAGCACCGTTGCATTAACATGGGAAAGTGCATTAATTTTGAGATAGGAGTTTCCAACTTCATTGAGAACTATTATGCAGTGCATTATAGCAAAAAACCTTTCAATCGTTCAGTTTCTGGTTTCTAAGCCGTAATTTAAGGTGCACTTCGGATCGAAGCCTCTTTAAAGACACCCCCCCCCTTCATCTTCATCTTCATGACTCAGACGACGAATCTAGACGCTTTGAATGACCTGAGTGAAACACCACTATGGAAATTATGAACATCCAAGTGTTGATTCACCAAAGAAATGTTTCTTTACTTCCCAATTTAGAATATCAGAGTTGTTCAATATATTGCTCACAAAATATCTTGGCTATGAAGAGTAATAATTAATAACTATATATCATTTTGATATACTTTTTATTACCATGTCATTGATAAAATTTATGTCTGGGATTTTGAAGTGTGAATATTCCACTCTTTAAATTTATGACATAAGTTGCTCTAAAATCTGGTTTAATGCCTTTCAGCTATTCGCTTCAGCGCTAAGTGGCCCTGACCCGGTTCTAAAGACTACCATAACTGACTGCAATCTGAAACACTTCGAGAGTACTAAGATAGGTGGAATTGAGGGAGTAAGGGTAAGGGTCTTGCTAAAATTCGACCCCGGTAACAATGAAACCGCCTTCAGTGCTGCAAATGTGAGAAGACATCTTGAAACGGCACCAAATTTTCCCGATTTAGTTGGAGGCGATTTCGATGTTGATAAGACTATCGTAGTCACTAGTAAGTCTTCCTTTATTTGATTTTCAGCACTAGGGTTTAAAATATTTACAAAGTAAGAAGTCCATTTTCTAAAATTCATATTTCACTATTCGTAGTCGGGTTTGAGGAAAATATTTGTTTTAGTTAATGTTTAAGTTCAATATTTTTTATAAAAATATTTGTATATAGGATCTCATTTTCACAAAATAGATGTAAATAGGAAGTAGCTTCAGAAAGTGGAGAAAATTTTGTTGATTGGCTCAGTCATAATAATATAGTCCTCCTGAATTCTTCTAGACAAAATATATATACAATGTGCTATTATTAAGTCCATTTCATTAGAGGATCCGATTTTGATATGTCGAGCTTAGCCTTAAATCTTACTGTGCTCAGAGAGGTGGGAAGTGAAAGTTCGAGATTCCGTTTTGGGAACCACAATTTTCCACAACACGAGTTTTCATTAACTTTGCTTTGCTTTGCTTAGTTTGGGAATTTGGGCTGCATACCCCCAAGTTGTAACAGGAAAATAAAAGTCGCCTATTGGGAAATTGCAGTATTGATTCTCAGGTCCGAATGCTTGTACTTTACTTTCTCGGGTTCTACATAATCTCACATTTCCCTAACCAGATTTCATTCATTTAATAATGGAAGGAGCCATGCATTTGATCGAGGTGGAATCGATCCCATTTTTAGTTTTATACCTGCCACATTTTATCTCTAAATTGTAACTTAATTAGCAAAATTTATATGAATCCAAACAAATTGAAAGCAAAAGTGGTCAACTTGACTGGATTTTTGTTGCCTCCCAAAGTCTCGTTTCCTTGTGTACCGACTTGGGCTTGAGATTTCTCAAAATAAATCACTATTAAACGGGGAGAGGTGTGAGGTCTTACGAATGTGCTAGTTATGTTGTCTTTTAGATTTTGATACTTGCCAAAGTGACATGCACGACTGCTCGCCCTCTGCAACTTGCTCATCTGTTGGCCAAAGCTATGAATGTCGCTGCAACAGACTCTACACTGATGGTGGAGACCTTCTTAAAAGGCTTCCAGGACGCGTTTGCTATTGTAAGTCTACTAGTCACGTATGCTCAACTTCAAATATAGAAATGCCACCGAATTTGCTATTTCAAAATTTTTGTTAAATCCATGCTTGTCTATACGTTAAAAATTCCCCCCCCCCCAAAGAAATTATTTCATAAACGAAATTAATTATTAGAGGGCCGATTTCTGCGTCTAATAGAATTAAATGATTTATATTTAAGCTGTACTTGCTTCTCTAAATAAGGTAAACACGAGCGTGTTGTTGCCATTATGCCAATTATGGCGTCTTATTTGGAACCATATTTACTTGCTGTGTTTTCGATGAGATCGATCTCTTTGAAGTGCAACTATCTTAGTACTTTGACTTAAAAGCGTTAACATGTGGAGCCCCTTCCTTCCCACTTGAGATCAATTAGTTATAAAAAGATTATAGCTATCTTCACTGTTTTACTATTCAACAAGGTTAAAGCCCCACATATTAATCCCAATATTCTCATTAAAAGTAACTTTTAAGAAAGCCCCCAAATCAGCACATTTCTTTCATAGCTGAGTGTTGATGAAGTCAACTATTGAAACCCATGAATCAAATCATCCCCACACACTCCTCGAAATATAGACTGATATCAAAGCCCCGCTTGCCATAATTGCATAATTTATTCTAGGCTCATAGGCAAGGCTACCGGGAGTAGATAGAAGGATAGCCTGCGGGCCAATTATGTGAGCGTTAGAGTGGAGCTGCAAACATTCATTTATAGGTTGAGTTATAGGCGAGAGAAGCGAAACAAGACAGAGGTTGTAATTGCTCACGCATTGACATATGTAACAAGACGCCATACGTTGGAGGTTAGTCCATTGATAGGCGTGGGGGCTAGATTGGCCTAATTTTATCTTATTTCGCAACCTGGGGGTGCACATTTTACTGTAAATAAGTTGATACTAATGGTAATAATATTAAAAGGGGGCATTTATTTTCATTTTGAAGTCTCAAAATATATAAAGACTTTATTAACATTAAGCTAACTGGTTAAGATGAGTCTAAAAAGAGGGTGTGGGTTTTTGGTTGTTCCAGATAGCTTCAGATCGGGCTTCTTTGTGGGCTGTTTGATAATCCTGCCTGCTACGATAGCAGCATTGGCTTTACTCTTCTACTACCGTCGTTACAAGGCCAGCAGAGTATGGATCACCCCATCAAACGACGCCTCTGTTTCTATGCAACTGGTCTCTGAACAACATCCCATATACAGCTCCTAGTTGGCCCGTCCAAGCAAACAAATTAAGCTCTCTCTCTATTATTAGTCATCCTAACACACCAAACTTGCTTCCTTAACGAAATCATGCTATATAATCTCGGTGACATTACCGCTCAATCTCGTGTTATTCTGAACAGAAGCCCTCAAAAGCCTATTTGTAGCATGTCGTGTGATTTACTAGGACATTCTGCTTTACAAAGATATTAGGGGTCAAGTTTATTTTAGCCATAGTGGATGTACCACCAAGTATATCAGTAGCTGGACTCTGGTACCGATAAGTATATCCAAATTTAGACCCACAGCATCTCCTTTTATCCCCTTCCTGATATTAAAGCTATCATAATTCGGCCAATCACACTGTTGAACTTCAAATATATACACTGATTAACTTTATATTTAGGTAAAACTGCGCTAAGATTTAAGGGGGTTAGAACTGTAACTTAATCAAGTCAAGATTACTGTTAGCAGATCGGTAAAACGGCCAGTGGAATGCTCCAACATCTACACCTAGGAGGCCTTCTGAATGGGAAATTTACATATCCTGTTCGTCTGTTGATGGTATCTGTTTCAACTAAATCATAAAAGCCCAAAATTTTGTCATCATTATTAATGCATTCATTATTACCTAAATTGCTTTTTTGATGTTTTGAAATTCATCTTTCGAAGCAATTCATGAACCAAGCCATTAACATTATCAAATCGCTTGCTTCTACAATTTCACCTCGGTTTCCTTTTGCAATAACTCTATTTCTTCTCGGTGATATACAATATGACTCTAAGTACCGAACCGCTCTCTAATCAATTCCGTTTATGGGTAATTATTGTGAAAGAAAAATTATCATTGACAACCTCAAGGATTATCTGCTTCTATATTATCTCCTTTTGTGGCTGCAACCATTCAGTGTGTCCATTTATTAGCTCATCGTGGAGCTACTTGGCATATTCTAGTTTAGGTTCTTTCATGTGCTCCAAGATGGCAAAATTGAGGTCCTCGTGAGGTCTCGAAGGCGAGTTTTAAGAACATCATATACGAATTTTGCACTTCTGATGCTAGGCCATTGTGGAAGCACGTGAGTTCCACTTGTTTTCTAGTACAACTGTCCCTAGAGGAAAAACAGTGCAATTTCTACGATGTTGGGAGTAAGGAGGTCGTTTTGACAGTGTAGGTCAGAAAGGGCCACCAGGTTGTTGGAGTTCGAATTACAGGCATCGAGATCACTAATTTAGGAGTTAGTAAATTGTGGAAATCAGAACCAGGTGGTAGAACTTAAGGCTATAACTTGTAGCTTACACCAACAGAGGCCAGTTTCAAAAAATAAGGTTCAAGGAAACGCGTTGGGCAAATTATATTAGGTAGAGTGCGATGGTGCCTGAAGAGGGAAATCTGAGGAGGGGAGGAGATGAGTGGAAGGAGTATGGACGGATAAGGATAAGCAGAGTTTGTTTGACCCCCTTGGGGGGGAGGGGGGGGGGTCGAGTAGAGATGTAGCTTTAAATGAGACAAGCAATAAGTTGAAAAAGGATGTGTTTAAAGAAATATAACATTCACCGATTTTATCTACCATTTCAACATTTACCTTATGTCGTCCAACTTCCATTCCTCTGCATTTCTATTTGAATATAATTTTAAATATTGAATTTCATTACCGCAATAACCTCCTCTTTTCAACCATATTATTGACTCGTTTCTATTCATTTTCCCCTAAATTTGATTGAGGCAACTTATTTCGGAGTTAGATATGATATTCAAATATAAAAGTATAAATTAAACAACCAATTGCCACCATCTATCGAGGGAACTAATTGAAGAGGCGAACTCGTTTATGCTCACGGTAAAAGGAGATGAGGAGTTGCAGATTAGATGAGTAGGGGTATTATTTATATCAAACGGTAGGCATTTTGATAGTTATCATTGGCCCTTTAGCTGACTTCGGGCCTCAAAGAGGGGAGGAACATCAAAGTCACAAAAAGTCGAGAGAGGAAACAGAATAGTGATTCGCAGATGTAAA
Source organism: Rodentolepis nana (assembly GCA_900617975.1). Taxonomy (NCBI): domain Eukaryota; kingdom Metazoa; phylum Platyhelminthes; class Cestoda; order Cyclophyllidea; family Hymenolepididae; genus Rodentolepis; species Rodentolepis nana. Next base: position 99,408 of record UZAE01012011.1, read on the forward strand.
AGAGACAGATACAAAGGTAGAGAAGAAGGTAAGATGAGTACTGTGAAGTGCTGGAATATGATATACAGTCGGGTCATGGGAATTTGAAGGCAGAAGTAAACTGCCGATTTATAGACCTTTTTGCCGTATGAGTATACGTTGCCCAGGGTGCACCACGTGAAGGTAAGTTAATCGCACACCCCTGTGGGGGGGGGGGGGGGATTGCAAGTAGCTGGAAAGATTTTAGTATAAAAGCACAAGCCTCAGTTATGCTTTGAAGGGTAAGCATTCACTTAAAAGTGAACACAAACACATAGCATAATTTTTCAACAATAGTGCATAAACGATAATGTGTCTCTAGTAATATTTCGTTGCTTCAAGTTAAGTGTTATTTACTATTAACGTTACCGGAAGTGCACTTATAATATAACTTTATGCAATGTAGCATTTTAACAAGATGTTACAATATCTCTTTTAATTTCATTAACCAATTCACACATTTAGTGAACCATACCTACGGCGCTTTGATTGCAACATTGACTTTGACACCTTTCGTAGTCTGCTCTGTCATGCTCTTCTTCTGGGTGCGAAAGATGGCCTTCCTACGTTTTTGGGTTCTCCCAACAAGCGAACACTCTGACAAAGGCGATCTAACTGAATTGTCAAAACATGCCTTTTCGGCTTAAAAGGCCCTTGTGTTTTTCCCACAGTTTTGTGCTTACATGAGTTTTTTATTGTTCCTTCTCTAGGAACTGATAAATTTATACTTTTTAAACTCCTTTGTAGATGTTTAAGTTATCGTAAATAATCAATTAAAGCATGCGGGGTGTTGGGTGACTTGAATTAAATTGATTTTTTGAGGTACTTAGCCTTTCGAAATGAACAAAGAAGATGAGGTCAATTTTCCACTGTGTGGAGGAATTTGTAACAAGAAATTAGACGAAGTGATTGTCGATCATGCGTCCGAAATCTTGAAGACGAAAGGAATTAGGCAAATAATTAAAAATTACCTGCCCGAAAAGCTTGAAGAATGCGGCTGGAACAAACGTATATTTGATGAATGTGTCAAATGGTTAAAGGCCAACACGGCCAGCGGTCATCGAGTTTACTACGGACAGAAAATTAGGGAAGAATTTAGGGAACCAGATGACGTGGATCCAAAGGAACTAGTTGAACCATTATTGAATTTGGGAATACAATTAATGCCCGAGTGTATTATCCAAGAAATTAAGGAACGAATTATCAAAGCACTACATGGAGAAGATGATACTTTTGATTCAGGATTTTGCGCTACCTAGTCCGAAATAAATTGATTTGGTTTGAACCGTGTCAATAATATATACATATTGTTTATTAATTGCATCCTTAACTAGGTGAAGAAATTCGGGAATTGGCAATAATTTATGAAATTAAGTGCTTTATTCTTCCCTTCTCCATTTGCTCTGTTTTACAAAATACACCCCACATACGCGCCAAAAGTTGGGGAGTGAAATAAGGTAAGTTTACTAGTACTGCAGCGCATCAATGGAGAAAACAATTTTAAAAGTAAATGGCGTGGGATGTGAGGTTTCTTAGCGATATTCCCTTAACGATATATATATTCATCAGCTGTGCTCCTTTAATCCTAGTTTATTCAGAGTAGGCGTTTAGTTACTGCATATTCCGGGATCCCACATATTTGAGTTCATGCCTTTGTGAAAAAAGGGAAATGTCATAGACTTCAAATGTTTTGACTAAAGAATGAAACGACAACCCTTCCGGGCAGTGCTCAGCTGGCTTTTGAACAAATTTATAGCTATCAAATCGATATAATCTTTTCAATATCGAAACATGAAAATTCATTAATAGAAATTGGAATTCAAATGAATCAAATAGTTAATAATATAATAGATGCAGAAAGGGTAAAAGTCAAAATTTACACCCCTTACAGAATAAATGGGCAGCTTTCTAGAATTTTCAACGAATTAAAATAATTCTACAGCTTCTTTTCTTAGTGGAATAGAAGTTTCGGCGAAGTTTGCTCTAAATTAAATCACTATGACCATTGTAATATTAAACAATGAAAAAGACATAAAGGAAATAGAGATTAATCCCGAATAATAGAAAATCGAAATACCAAATTTCCCTTAATACACTTTTTGGTATTAAGTTTCGCGGCTATAAATTCCATTTGGACCTTTTAATGTCAAAGTGCGAGATTTAAATAAAACTTTTATACAAACTTTGATAAAATCATTATTATTAGTTACCATGAACAATGTGGATAATAAATTAAATGAGATGAGTAAAGATAGTTAACAGCTAGAAATGGTGGTGCATTTAAAACTATCTATTTCATTGTAGATAGTCAACCCCTTTTAAAGTGTAATAAATAAATAAAACACAGATAAACTTATAAATTAATTTTTTTAATCTGATATGATGTTTCTAATGTACAATTGCTTTTCAAATATGTGCAAAAATTGAACTTAAATGCAAATCAAATAATAATGAAGTCGAACAAAACAATGAAAGTAGAATTAAAATTAAATAAAATTTAGGTCAAATAAAGCCTTTATTTTTTGAGATAAAGAGAACATACTAATAATGATGTAATTTCATAAATCTAAAGTTGAATTTTCAATGGTTCATGTGGAGATCGTATAGCCCATTAAATCACACCCTTAAGTGGGCTAGTCTGTATTCTGTGAAATTTGTGATGCTTCTTCACATGAATTCTTTTAATAATAATGATATTAACTCAACTTCAACACCACAAAACACCAAGGACCATCGTAAAGCAGGAAATATGCATTACAATCTACCGGCTAAGATTCCTAAGTATGTAAAATTTTTTCCTAACTTCATCTTTTAAAACCGTGATTATTGTAACTTTTCCCATTTTAGACTTGACCTAACTTCATCATCGGTTTACTCTAAGCTATTTGACAGAATGGAAACAGAAAATATTTTTGTACCTCCGGAATCAGTTGCAGTTCCAGATATTTCATTTGTAGTTTCTCCTGTAAGTCTTATCTTTATTGTTCAAAATTCATATTTCATAATGGTTTTAAGTTAAATTTTGTATTTAGGGTGTTGATGTCATCAAGAAGTTCAGAAAGTCTACCTTCACTCCTGAAAATTCTCCTCACAATTTAAGTTTAGATGATTATCGAAAAATGTTGCAACGAGCTAAGTCTGGATTGGTGACCTCTTCAGAATCAAAAGCTGGAAAAAATACGAAGGTTTTAGGGTAGGTTTTTTATTGTCTGAATATTTAATTTACTAAGTTTGTTAAATTATCAACCATTCATTTTTAGAAATCTTCAGTTTACAAGTCCAAGTACGTGATATTATAATTGTATTTCTCCATTACTTCTTAATGTAATGAATTATTTGCTTGTGATTTATTTCTTTTAACTTTTTATTAAAATTATTTAAGTTTTATTTCATTTTGTACTTTATGTTAATTAAAGTAGGATTTTTCTCCATCCCTTTCGCCTATTTAAAAGTGGTTATTTATGTTAAATCGATGGGATTTCGACACCTCATCGTAGTATAAAATTCCTGTATTTGTTACCATTGCTCATTTATATTTCAATCGGGTTAGTAATTTAGTGATGTTTGTCTCCTCTGTTCGCAATTTGTCTCAACGTGAGATCACTTTGATTCAACGCGATGGTTCAGACTGGAGGTATTCTTCAGTTCACCACTTATTTTGCTTTAAAGTTCTTGAAAGTGGATGATCGATGGAGCTGCCTGTTTTTCAATTAGCGTTTTCTTCCCAACCTATTTATATATCCTGCTGGAGTATTTAGGGCGCATGTGACTAATATTAAAGCGGCCTACTCTATATCTCTTGAACATTGATACGTTTGTCTACTGTTAATTTTGGTTTGCTTTCTTTCATTCCCTCTTATCTCTGTTCTTTTCAGTTGCGAGAACGTCTGAATCCGTGTTGTTGCCATCCACAGAGTCCGCAAAGTTGGTTATTACTCCGACAGATGGAGACAAAGCCGCTGAGATGTGGTGTAATAAGGTTAGCAATACTGCCTACCTCAGTTCTGATTGGATCGCCAAGTTCTCTTCCTCTACATACAATGATGGCGAGCGAATTGAGCTGGAGGCCAAAACTAAGTTCTATGAAAATCAGGTAAGGAAGGTACTTAGCTTAACTTCAGATCTTATTGCGATAATTATTTATTTATATGTCAAGAAATTGTTATAATAAATGTGATCAGTAAGGATATTTCCTCAATAATACGTTGAGCCGGGTATTATGTCTGCAAAATCGGGATAGAATGGGAGAATTCAAACCCCTTTTGAAAGATTGAAATTCTTATTTTGAATAAACAACATTGATGTACTATGAGATTCAGGAAGTCATTATAAATTTTGTCAGATGTGAATATTGATTAGTGATGAAAGGGTTTTATTGACTGTGTTTCTAAGACTTCATTTGCTATATTAAATGGGGTTCTCTAGACCTTTAAGATATCTAAATTTCTTAATTTGATCCAATCTAGATAATCCTAATCATTTATCTGTTTACCTTTTCCTTGAATTTTCTCATCCTTTCGCATCAGTAATATTATATTTTACGTTTTAATTGACTTTCTTGTTTGTATTCTTTGAAGAGAGAGATTGCACTGGAACAATATATGCGTAACATTGAGCAGAGGATGTCTTGTCTAATGCAATCACCTCCTGTGCTTCCTGATCCATATTTGAAGCCAGTCCCTATTCCCAAAGTACTTCCTCACAGAGAGACTGGGAAACCTGGTCTAACAAGTGAGCACCGTCAAATTTATCATGTCATCGATTCAGATTACAACGATTACGTTCTACTTATGTTCTACTATTATTATTTCAACAAAGCACTACTTATATTTGATGAGTAACAACATCTTACCTCGTCTTTTAGCATTAACAAGTAAACAAAAAGCAGAGGTAAAACAATTTTTTGAAAAGGCCTCCGGTGACTTGAATGCAGTTCTTGTACATAGTAAACGCTTCAGACTAAAGGTAACACTGCGCGATATCACCACACTCACTGGGAATACATGGCTAAATGACATTGTTGTCAATTTCTACCTTCAACTCATTTCGCATCGGTCCCGTCAGTGCCCAGAAATGCTTAAAGTCCATGCCTTTAATTCTTTCTTCTATCCTCAATTCGTATCTGCCGATTACTCTGGTGTTAGACGGTGGACAAAGTCGGTGGATCTCTTCAGTCAAGATTTGGTTCTCATTCCTGTACACGACAGAGGCATGCACTGGTGTCTTACTGTAAGCCTGTTTTCTCACTTAATGATCCGTACTAAATTTGTAACGTTAAATTAGTGAATAAATGCCTAAATCTCTAAGATGAAATTTGGAATAGTATTTAGCAATCTATGCTTCATCCATTTAGCCATAATTTACCTACCGCTACTTTTGTCTTAGTGTGTTGATTTTCGCGCGAAAACTATCTCCTATTATGACTCATTACATGGTCGTAATGATCAGTGTCTAGATAGAATCTTGTGAGTGTATTACTTATTTTGATTTTTAATTTACGAAATCCCATCCCCTGAATTGCGCATTTATTGTTTTAGACATTACCTTGATGCAGAAAGTCGAGACAAGCGAAGCAAGCCACTTGAAGATATCCAGTCCTGGAAGAAAAAGAATATGGAGGTGAGTGATCTACTTAACTGGCCAGGTAAGATGTTTTTATACAGCTCTGAATTGTATAATTTGGTTTTGTAGGGACAGATGCCTTCCCAGAAAAACGGCTCAGACTGTGGTGTGTTCACGTTGACAACTGCAGAGTTCCTTTCGCGAGATGCGGAACTTATTTTTGAGCAAGTAAGTTCTCTTCGCTTCAATAATTCCGTTTTAAAACGGAAAATGATATGGCGCCAATAATCTATCGATATTATTTGTGCTGAGATTTTGATATTCTTGGTTGTTCTTTATTGTTATACTACAATTGCGGTTTCTCAAACCTGTTAAGAAGAAGGCACAAGTCTCTTAACGTGATTTGCAGCTTAGGCATGCGAGGAATTAGTAGCAATATATATATATATAGTTCCCTATCCAGCGTAAGCTCAATAGGAACTTGTATTACCAGAATTTTTCACTCTTTTAGTCCGATATGGCAGAAATTCGACAGAGGATGATCTACGAGATTTTGACAGTTCAGCTCTTAAACACCGGCACAAGTCTGTCCGACACATCGTAATCCCTTTGGTTATGTCTACTTCATTTCTTCCTGGCTGTCTTCCCCCTGTATTCGAGTTTCTCAATATATATATATATATATCTTTTATAATGCTAAGGCTATTGAATATGAAATACAGTTGGTTATTGCTCTTATGGTCTTATTGTTACCGACCACATTGGTCAAAAAAATCATAGTATTTTGATGTTCCACTCTTCGCGAAAGGAGTTTTCGTGTGGTTTTACTACCATTTTAACTAAGATGTAAATAAGTAGTGTAATTATATCAAGTATGGCTTATTGCTTCATAAGGGTCACCTGATATTACCTAGGAGAGCTTAGTGGAACGCTCGGTGTTCTGTCGGAACAACAATGGTGATTTTCCTAAGAGCAATGCGTTTATCATTCGGATAAATATATAAGCATTTAATATGCTTCCTTAACAGCGTTAGTATTTTGCCTATATCTTTTTCCCATTATTATTTAAACTATAATTATTCTACTACTTTAGATTACGCTATTTTGTACATAGTTTGAATTTAACAATCACAAGTTTTCTCTATATCTATATTTCGGATATCGGTGTGTGGCGATTGAAAAATTTATTGACTCAAGTTAAAAGGCAACCATTTATTTTTTTCTCCTTATTAAGATTAACGCGTTTGATCTACCTCAATAGGAGGCGGTACAAAATATAATGATGCAAATTTTTAGATACTTTTCCTGAACAAACCTAATTTAATTTTTTTTACCCTTTATTTTTTTAAATATTACCTATACTTGAAATTATTATTATTTTTATATCAAATGGCAGGCGTTTCGATCGTTATCACTAGCCCTTTAGTTGACTTCAGTCTTCACAGAGGGGAAGGAACGTCAGTGTAAAAAATTCAAGAGGGTGGGGGGGGGGGGACAGAAGAGTGTATCATAGACGAAGGTAGATAAGGTGGAAAAGGGGTGGGATGAGTACTGTAAAGGAGTCGAATGCGACATACAGTGGGGGTCATGGTAGTTTAAAGTCAACTGCCAGGTAATAGACTTTTTTGCCGTATGAGCATACGTTGCCCAGGGTGCACCACGTGGAGGTAAGTCTGTCACACCCCCCCCCCCCTATACTTGAAAAAACGAGAATTAAAGCAATTTATCATATTCTGTACATCGTTCTGTGGGACGCGACATCGAATAACGTGTGATCGCATGCGCGCCCAAATAATGGCCAATCAGAAGCTTTCGATTGTTTAAGCGAATCCGCCATGCTGATTAAGACTTACGGCGTGTGCACTTTACTCACATTATACTTCTTGCATAAGCGTGTTCCGTGCGATTCGTCTGTTTCCTCTATAGCCGGGCTGTAGCTGGATAGTCCTGGGAGTTTAGCTGGGGGGGGGGGGAATCTGCCACAGAGATTTCTTAGTCAGTCAGGCTTTAATAGTATAACAATCCACTACAGTCCTAGTTCGACTGTAAGAATTTTTACTGGAACAACAATAACTTGTGTTCTCCGTAGCTTAGATATCGGCTCGCAGATCGTGAAAATAGTTGAAACCTCTATTCGTCAAATATTCCCATTTTAAATAATGATGTGTCTTATCAATAGTTTTACGACCTAAAGAATATTCTCTTCCTAGGTAGGCACTCAACACTTTTTGCCTTACCCTCTAAAGCGATTTCGCATAAAATCAAATGGCGTTTCTTTGCAGAAGAGCACAGTCTCTTATGTCTGCACTGTTTCAATTACCTCAGGCTAGGAACAAAAATTTGTCATGGAAACTATTCTATTCCCGGTGTTGCTATTACTTTTTACCAATACAGGATTCTACTCGTACACGAAAAGTGGTGGATTAAATAGGCTTATTGCTTCATAGTGTGTTTCATTACTTAAATCTCAATACATGTTTGAAGAGTCACTATACTTTTCTATAAACAGCGAATATCCCATCACTCATGCTCTCTATTATATACTAACTTGGGAAATTTTAGTGATATTCAACCTTTCATAGAATAACTGATATTATATTTTTTTGAAAAATTTTCCTCTTAACTAACGAAATCATGCTATAAAGTAGCATAATTACGATCAACTTCCGATTTATGTCTGGGGGTTGGGGGCGGGGGTGTAAGAGGGATTGAGGAAATAGAGGGCCGCTCGGCTTTTGAGAAACCGGGGAAGGTAGTTCGCCTAGGGAGGCTTCCTGGTTTTATTCTGCGTGTCATCCTGTCGTGTGATCTTTTAAAGTGGGCAGTAGTCAGAGTATTGTCATTTTAGTAACTAAACCCATTCAATCAATAATTCTCCTAACGCACTAGAAATATAGCCTGTGTCATCGTAAGCTGAAACTGCCTCCACTTTTACGCCTAAATCCGGTCAACACTAGCACCATTTAAGCTGCTCATTGAATCATGCTATGGCTCCCATTTCTTAAGCTCAGAAAATTACGGGCAAGATCTTGAACTTAATGAAAGAAAGCAAAGCTAATTACCTCTGAGGCCAGTAGATGAAAGAGGATGGCCAGTTACTTCATTTAGAAGAAATCTTACATCTCAGCTTCGCCTAACCGACAGCCTCTATAGTTGGAATCATACAAGGAGCAAAGAATTTGGTATTAAACTCTCAGTTGGAAATTGCGTTGCGGAATTTATAATAGCCTATTATTTGACATGAGCAGTAAATCATTATGCACCATTTAAGATTAAAATTGTTTAATGAGCGGAGGAAATTTTGTTCTAGATTTACCAACAAATGACCCAACTCCCATTCATGGAAGGCGATCTTATTTTGAGAAGCCTGGCCTAATCAGTAGGATTCCATTTATAATTCGATTGTTTATCTATCTATCTTTGGTGTGCTTCAGTGATTCATCTGGTTTTAGCTTTGACATATCAACAAAAAAACCTGAAAAAATTGACAATGGAAAAACCAAAAGTGCTCCCAGAACATCTTGCAACACTCAAAGGGAAGACCTGGCTCAATGATGGGGTAGTGAATTTCTACCTAGAGCTCATCTCACGTCGATCAAGACAGATCCCCGAAATGCCCAAGGTGTATACATTTAACTCCTTCTTCTACGAGAGGCTCTGTAGCGTTGGCTATGAGGGTGTCAAGCGATGGGCAAAGGTGGACATATTCAGTCAAGACTTGGTCTTACTTCCAATACATCATGAGAACAGTCATTGGTGTCTTATTGTAAGTTTAGCTACCCACTAAAATGACTATTTCCACGTTGATAGGAGCTCAGATTACCACCTTTTCGCTCCAGTTGACTAACATTAATTTAGGAAATAATTGCATTAAAAATCAAGAGACGAAGAGATAGATTATTCATTGAGCTCATAGCATTCCCCTTCTTTCCTAGCACATCTGTTAAAGCGAACAAGCATGGAGGAGTTCTACCGAAAATGGGTTTTTGAAAAAGAATTTTAGTCGTTTCCATCTTTTCGAGAAGTGACTTTTCATGATAGCACCTAATCAAGTTAATTCGACGCCCTCGGTCAAATTTTCGGGGGTTAATAAAAAGGATTGGTTACCATGGCTCCGCCTTGCATGACTTATTATTTCTATTTTAGTGTATTGATTTCCGCAAGAAAACTATCTCCTATTATGATTCATTGCATGATCGAAATGATGAGTGCCTGNGTTCTACCGAAAATGGGTTTTTGAAAAAGAATTTTAGTCGTTTCCATCTTTTCGAGAAGTGACTTTTCATGATAGCACCTAATCAAGTTAATTCGACGCCCTCGGTCAAGTTAACAAATTTTCGGGGGTTAATAAAAAGGATTGGTTACCATGGCTCCGCCTTGCATGACTTATTATTTCTATTTTAGTGTATTGATTTCCGCAAGAAAACTATCTCCTATTATGATTCATTGCATGATCGAAATGATGAGTGCCTGAAAAGGATCATGTGAGTATACTACTCTTTACATTTGCATGTTTAATTTATTAAATTAAATTACCCCCCCCCAACTGAATTATCAAATTGCCTTTAAGGGGATATCTCGTTGAAGAAAGTGCAAAAACGCAGAAGATGTCTCAGGAAGATGAATCTTCTTGGCAAATGGTGAATATGGAAGTAAGTTGGCCACCCAGGTTGCTATTTAAGAAGACTGAAGTAAAAGTTCCGATCGACTTCAATTTTCCATTTTAGGATAGGATTCCTTTGCAGACAAACACCTGGGACTGTGGTGTTTTCGCGGTTACAACAGCAGAATTCCTTTCTCGAGGTGCCGATCTTATCTTTGATCAGGTAAGTGGTTTTGTTTAATTCTCATTCTACCTACGGAAAGTTGTCAATGTTTTCACTTTAGCCAGGTCCCTCAGGGTAATCTACAGTTAATTGAAGTCTATGACTTTGCTCCATAAGCCATTCAACCTAAACACTCACCCANTGCACATATTCCTCAAGAAGTAGTATTTCTGAAAACTTAACACTATTTCCTTCTTTCCAGACTGATATGGTGGAAATTCGACAGCGAATGACATACGAAATTCTCAAACGTCAGCTTTTAGTTGTCCGAACAGATTTGTCTAATTGTCCTCCCAATATCCTATGCGCTATCCCTCCCGCCACAATGACAATCGCCTAGCATGTTTTTCCCCAACTTATTTCCATCGAAAATCAATTTTCTCATTAAAACCTCTTGGAGGACTGTGAGTTTTGATGTTTCATGTTTCAAGCCAGTATTCAAACAACTTGTTAACCATACAAAGCGAAATGGGTTATTCAAATAAAAGGATGCGCAATTTGCTCAACGTAACCCTTTCATACATGCTGCATTGTTAAGTACAAACTTAATTCTTCTTCCTTTTAAGAATTTGTACACAATTCATTAGTAGATAATGATATTGACTGAGGATAATACAGTAAAATAGGAATTTGTATTTGCATGTTAGAAGTAAGGAAAGTTCATTCTTGCACAAAGCAGCCGAAATGCGGCAACAGAACTTGCTGCAAATACAATAAGGCAGTTTCTTCTGTACTAATAAAGTAATCCTCCTCGTTGTTAACGAATCTCTACGTCAAGTGGCTTTAAACCTGTTCACTAAGGAACCCAACCAAATTGAATTAAATGATGTTCACAGAACTTGCAAGCATTCTAATCACTGCAGAGAAAACAGGGGCCATTCCCAAAATAGAATAAAAAGTCACCTCTTGCAATATTGTCAATGAAATTTTAACTAGCGGAGATATGCTCCTATTTACTAAAATAGTCATATAACTTATCTACTAGGAACCACCTGGCAATACTTTCCGAATATGCCACTTGAATAGAAATGTCCAATGTCCTCTTCGATCCTTCCAGTAAAAAAGCCCACCTGTAGAAGGGTCAAGGCCTACAAATGGCAGGCAAATGTGTCTCCGAATTCCTCATATACTCTTACAGAGTTGAGATTTCGACTGATTACCATTTCATCAGTTGGTAATAGTGTCAACCAAATGAGACCATTTCAGATCGTGTACGATAACTTTCATCCATGAATTCGTAAGTAAAAGAACTAACTTAATGGTAAAGATTTATTACAAGCAAAAAACAGACCAAATTTAAAGGTTAACACATACTTAATGGACATACGATGCATTGGTCAATCAAATTATGGTCATAAGGAATTATCTAGCCCACAGCCCCAAGATGAATGTCCAAAGTGGCACAGAGAACTGAATTGATGACACCGTTCCGTTCCAACGTATGAAAACATTAGGAATACACACATGCTCGACTGTTTTACCATACATAGGGAATAGCGTTTTCATTGAATAGCCAATAAGAAGCCAGATAAACAAAAGCACAGTCGGCGTAAGCCTGCCAACGAGCACACAGCATAGGTGTAAACATATGATAAATTGCGTTTATAAAACCTGCAAGAAACAAGTAAGCCTAATGGAAATTGAAACCAATGCATGTTCATAAAAAATATACTCTAGTTGAAAGTTAATTCATCGCCAATACACAAATTCATTGCGGAAAAACCGTGAGCTTTTTTAAAAACAATGACTAACGACGTACTAAACGCCTTGTTGACAAGCTGTGAGATAAATAACTAAAAAAGCACTAGGAAATAAAATAAAGGACATAGACGTTGCAAGAAACATTTCTCATTTACCTATGAGGAATAAAAAATTGAAAGTCAGCTTGCTAAACGAAATACTATGAGTTTGCGACTTAAACTAACACCTTTGTTACCTCAAAACGGAGAAACTTAAGCAAGCAAGCTAATAGAACTGATGATGGAAGCAAAAGGACTTACGATTCAAACAACTCGAGAATACTGAAGAAACTGGTTAATCTTTTCCGAAAAAATATACACGAAGCATCCGCAAAAATCAAAACATCGTCAATGGTCAAACTCATATTAAGCCTATTTAAAAAGAATAGAGTAAGTGAATGATCCAGGATTGTACACTTTGGTAGGGAGAGAAAAACCTAGTTAAGAATAGACATACAGGTACAGGCACAGGAACATACACAAGTCATAGAAAAAGAATAGATAGAGAACACGACGAAAATAAACAAACAAGAGGAAAACAGCATAAATATAAATTAAAGGGATGACTAGAGTGTACAATGATAATCGAGGTTTGGTTTTTCGAGAAGGGAAGCTGAGAACCTTTACTCAATCTAAGAACTGGCAGGATCCGCGGTATTATTCCCAGCAGAAACCCGAGAAATTGATGCTGAAACAGCGTTTGCAAGCGGAATTGTGTTTACTCCTGATCCACTGTGAACGGTTGGTGACATAGAATCGGGGTACGATTTGCGTTTAAGTAGAGAGGGATGGATGCAAGGAAGAACACCACCATGGGAAATATGAACATTTTTCAACAGTTCATTCAATTCAGCGTCATTTCTAACGCCTAACATTATGTGACGGGGAGTAATAGTTTTCCTATGATGAAACAGTTAATAGAATAAACCCCATATTAGGAAAGGCATAAAAAGATCTCGACACAAGCATACCTTTTGTTTGCCTTAGCAGCGTTACCGGATAGTTCGTTCACTTCAGCAACAAGATATTCGATGACTGCTGACAAATACACGGAAGCCGCAGTTGATGTTCGGCGAGCATACCTACCCATTTTGAGGTAACGGTGAACACGCCCAACGGGCATTACCAAACCGGCTCTTGCTGATTTCGTGTGCTTTTTACCACCGGCGGGCTTCCTGGCTTTCCCTCTGCCAGACATTTTGCGCAAAATAAGCGAAAAATGGCTAAATCTGATAGCAAATAACCCGGGTCATTATTGTTTATAGGCTAAACAATAAAATTAATAAAATTTCCTTAGTGATTATATTTTAGCACTGCAATAAAAATTCACGAAAAAATATAATTTTTGTCAAACATCTTTGTTTAATCCAGCTTACCTCTTCCAAATAAGTTTTAAATAAATATTTTTGAAGTTTATGCTTAAGTGTTACAATTTTTTATAATAATACCTTTTAAACGTCGAATAACTAGTAATTTTCTTTCAAGCGATGCAGAATCAAGGTTACCAATTGTAGATAACTCAAATTAGCTTGTGGCTGCTCTGACTGTGTAGATGTCGATCAAGTCAGTCTATGAGTACTCTGCTAAGCAGATAATTAAGAATGCCTTGAGATGGGAATTTACGGATTTTTCCGTTCTTATTACATCGCAAAGTGAACTGGATAGTGCTTTAACTAGTAATCCGATTTTGGGGACGAATAAGTTGGTTTGCAAAGTGGATCAACTTGTTAAAAGACGCGGTAAATTGGGACTTATTATTTGCAATGCAAATTTTGACGAAGTTAAAAAGTGGATTTGTGATCGGATCAATAAGCCTTTGAAGGTAATTCTTGTGTTTATCACTCAATACGTTAATTGGTTTTTTGTATTTATTTTGTTTTCCGTAGATTGGGTCAAAAACGGACACTTTTAAGCGATTTTTAATTGAACCGTTTGTTCCCCATACTCCAGTAAGTGCAGTTCTTTTTGGTACCGATTTTACTATACTTCCTTTATTTTCTTTTATTTTCTATACAAGAATGAAGAACATTACCTATGTATGTACACGCATAAGGCGGGCGATTTTGTTCTTTTCTGTGCTCAAGGGGGAATCGACATTGGGGATGTTGACTCAAAGGTATGGTTTTTATCTGAATATTGTGTTAAGTCCTCTTATATTAATACAATTTAAATTTTTGGCTCTACGTTGTTCTTTTTATTAAAATATCCTCTCTCAATTGTTTCAAATTTGTCATTATTTTACATTTTAATATTGATTTTTATTAAATTTTATCAGTCTCAAATGCCAATCCCATAGTAGCGACGCTGGTTTCTCTGATTTCATCATTCTCATATAAAAAATTATGTAATTTAACTGCTCTTTAGATTTTGCATTTGTTATGTAATAGGCAACTGTGTCCTGGTCGCACTGTCGACTGATGTTTCAGCTTTTAATTTTTGATTTGCCTTATAAATTGATTTAGTGTATATTTTTTGTAACCTTTCTGGCTATTTACGGTTCCTATTTGCACATGGTTAAAATTTATTGTCTTATTTACTTCTAATTTTTAAATCTTCTTTTTTGCTCGTTATGTCTCTTCTTATTAGGAAACATAAATCGACTTAACAAATTAATTTGTGAAGAAGTTTTGAAACTATAATTCGGATGTTCAGTTAGGTAGGCCTTTAAGACTCACTTTTAGATCCTCCTTGATAAGATTTGGTCAGATTTAACTATTTTGGTTTGCCATTTTTCTCACGTGGATCGCGCTTACGTTAATCTGATTCATCCAGTCTGATATGGCGAACTCAGGTAGTTCTCACTGCGTTATAACCGAAGAATTAAATAGTTTTTTTGAAAATTATTAAGGAAAGTGCTTACTTCAATTGATTTGTTTAAAGTGACTTTTACTGAATCCAACCTCTGTACTACCTTTTTTATTGTTGTTTTGTTGCCTATCCTCAAAATTGAGTATGCAGTGCTGAATGTCAATCGCCTGTTCTCTAAATCGACAATCATAAGTCATTTATTCTATCTACAATAGGTGCTTTAAAAATCGATTTTACTTCTTTTCAGATAATGTCGTTGGATTGGGGATATCGCTTTAATTTAGCTTTTTTTTGTGGTCATCTTCTCTCGGCAGCTTTTAAGAGTTGAATCTCCGTGGCCAATAAATCATGTTATGTTTTTAAACCTAAATACAAAAGCACAGTTTTCCATGACTGGATGTGTTTTTACTGTCGTAGATCAAGTTCTGCCTTTTCTTTTTATAGAAGACGTTTTGTCACTTAGATAGTGAATTGCTTTAAAAGGTGTTTATCTTGAATTCTCATGTTTCCCATAATTCCGTTTGTAAGCACTCAAAAGTGAAATAATTGAAATCTCGGACGTTTCTCAAAATGTCCCCTCTAAACGCACTTTCTAACTTATCTCATGGGCTCCTTACTAATTGTTTCTGTTGGTTTCTTCCAGTTGTAATAAACTAACACCAAGATATATTTCGTCTTCCTTCTCTTATTACCAAAAGTGTACTATTTTTAACCATCGTATTTTTACTTAACACTCTCAATACCTTTTGTAGGACCTTTCAGATGTGGTAAGAGCTTAATTATGTTCACCACATAGTTTTGTTTCTAATTTCTCCTATGACATGCACTTTTGCAGGCTATAGACTGTTTTGAGTTCGTATTTACTATTCCCACATTTTAAAGCCTTTTAATTAACATATCGTAAACGCTCTTAGTTGCAACTTTCAGGAGTGTATTGTTTATTGCTAGTGTTCATCAAAGATATCTTTCTAAAAGTGTTACTTAACTGTGACCAAACTTTCCCATGTTTTTCTACTATGAAAAGAAATACAAAATTGGTTCCTTGCTCTTGAATTAATAAGAATTTAGTAACTTGTCTTGCATCTGATATATGGAGTGTCGTTGTCCTTTTTTGTTTTTGAACCTTTCGGTTAGATCTACGTGCATTAGATCCCCAGAGCCAGATCTCCTTTGCCTATTTTGAACATATATATTCAGTTACTCATAGGATACGTCGGAATGATAATTTAGCACAATTTAGGCGTCTCAGGATTTACGATCGTTTGTTTACTACTTGAGGCATCACAGAAGTAGTAACTAGTTTTAATATTGTGTTGTGAATATGCTAAGAAATCGTTTATTGAATGCTGAGCTTCAAGGTGATCCTATGGAAAAACCGGTTCTGAGCCCACTTTCAGATCAGATCTCCAGTAAATGTTAAGCTGCTTGTATGCCTGGTGCGAAATTTTTTTAAACTTTGCCTAGTAATATTATTTAACTTCCGGATTGTTTCCAATGCTACTTGATCTGTCTCTCATATTTCTTTCGAAAGAATTATTGAAGATTCCATTAATTTCTACTAGTTTTCGTTGGGTTCTTTTTACCTAGAGTAAATGCCTCATTCGGAGTTCTTCTGATATAAATTTTTTTCCCTATCTTACACTTACTGCTTAGCTACTCTCATCTGCGTAAGATTGCATTGGCTCATGGTTTTTCAATCATTAGGAAAAATATGTTGATTGATTTACTAATATTGATTGATAAGTGCTGAATATCTTTGGTGCAGTGGACCAGTTGTTCAAATCGAACCTTGGAGCGTACTATTCGAGTCCGATGATCAAATGAAGCGGTGTTCCGCTAACCGTTTTCAACTACTATTTAATGTTTTTTTTAAGATATTGGCGAAAATAATATAGTTTCTTTGTTTAAATAATTTTAATCTCTTTTACCATTGTCTATACATCGATGATACTTGCTTTCCCTTACTATTAGTTGTAATGCTATTGTTCTTTTAGGCCAGACGGCTTCTGATAACTAATGAGATGTTAGAGGCTCCTGGTGAAGCGCCCTTAGCTCTTCAAATCCTTCA
>UZAE01012011.1:121483-146297 GCA_900617975.1 Rodentolepis nana
GGAATTTTTACTCTGCCAGAAGGATGGAAAAAGGTCATCGACAAGAACGGCCAATATCTAATTGAATAAAGTAATATTTTTAAACAAAAATTCCGAATTTGCTTTCTTATTTGAAATCGGCAATGACTTAGTTGGCAACCTAATATATATATATATAGAGAAAACTATTCAAAAGTAGGCCTAAGTCTGCAGAACTTGCTGTTGAAAAAACAGTTGAAATGATGACTGCGGAACACAGGTTCTCACTTTTTTGCACAAACGATCCATTTATTTATTTTCCCTTTATTTTTATCTATTTATGTTCACTGACGCAGTGCAAAGTGCATTTGTGCCTTTTCAGTATGTTAGTCAGTCCAATAGAGCATGGAATTTGAATTTAACTGACTCCTAGGTCTGCTAGATATTTTTTTATCATGATTGGTACTTGGTGAGGCATTAATTAAACTTTAGCTTAGTATGTCTCTTCTTTTACTTGTGTTATGCGTACGTCATTTCTTTAATAATTTTTGGTCCAAGGGGTTCTATTTATTATGTGAGTTTTACTAGCTTTCTTTTTCATAATGTTTTAGTGTCTTAAAAGTGCACCGATAAGCCAATTAAATGGAATTGCGTTAGCTCGGACCTATTTTCATTTTTCCTTGTGTCATAACAAGTGAGCCCTCCCCACCCCACCCCACCCCCTCCCTCCCCCATTTTCCAATTGCATTCTATTTCTCTACAGTTGCAGTTACAGTTAATTTTCTAAAAAACTAGCTTCCAACGGATAAGCTTGCTTTCCAATATTGTTAGCAAACCATATTGAATTTGCTTATTTTGTTGAAGTGTTGGGAATGCACTTCTCCCTTTTATTTCATTCTGCCGCGATGTTGATTGATGATAACTTTTATTTTTCGTACCGTAGTAATGAAATCTTGACCAAGCATCTAGTTCATTTAAGACATTTTTGCTTTTGTGAAACATGAATAACGAATTTTTGCAAGTGTTTCTTCTCATTTTGGCATGCAGGAAAGATATTGCTAATCGGAGGTGGTATAGCCAATTTCACCAACGTAGCTGCGACTTTCCGCGGTATCATCCGCGCCATTACTGACTATCAGGACGCACTTCGGGCTCACGCGGTAAAGATCTACGTCCGTCGGGGTGGTCCAAATTACCAAGAAGGCCTGCATGCCATGCAAGAACTTGGCCAAAGTCTGCATCTTCCAATCTTCGTCTTTGGTCCTGAGACACACATGACAGCTGTCGTTGCCATGGCACTAGGTATCACGGAAACTCACGCTAATCCGGCTACTATAACAGCTCCTTCTCTATTCGATCGGTTGCCTCATGTCTCGACTGGCAATTTCGCCGACTTGGCTTGTTCTGTTAGTTTTTAATTATAACTAGATTACTATACGTACTTAAATATTTATATTATAATTTTCTATAGCGAAGTGGACCAAAAAAATCCAGGATGAGTTCTGTGGTAAATGTGCTTATAACCCATAACGCATGCATTTTTAGCATCTGCACGGTTACTCAAATTAATTAATAAAATTCCAAATTTATTTTCAGAAGGATGATGGCATTTACTCCGGGCTCTTCAACAAGCAGACTCGAGCCATTGTTTGGGGTGTCCAATTGAAGGCAATTCAGTCGATGCTGGATTTTGATTATGCATGCTGTAGAACTGTCCCCAGTGTTGCAGCTATAGTTTATCCCTTTGCGTAAGTCCTTTTTGGCAAACAGTTGACCTCTCACTTTCTATCTTATAATTTCTTTTTGCTTCAGTGGCGACTGTACACAGAAGTTCTATTGGGGCTCTAAGGATAATCTCTTCATTCCACAATACCAAAGCTTAGCCAATGCGTTGAATGAGCATATTGATGCGAGGTTCCTAATCAATTTTGCCTCTTTCCGGGCTGCTTACGACATTACCATGGAGGCCATGTCCATAAGAGATGAAACTGAAAAGAGACCACGTCTTGATGGGATTGCAATAATTGCGGAGGGTATTCCGGAACGATTTGCTCGAAGGATTATGTTTGCAGCAAAGCAAATGAATGTTGTTGTCATTGGTCCAGCCACAGTAAGTTCCGTTAATGTAGATGCTAATTGAATTCACTGCAATTATGAGGCTAATTATTGGGTTGTTTGATTTCCATAGGTGGGAGCGATTAAACCTGGTTGTTTCAAGGTTGGTAATACTGCTGGAATGATTGACAACATTATCGCTTCGAAGCTACATCGTCCTGGAAGGTTAGTTACTACCTAATTGCATGGAATTTAAGTATGCAGTCTTTGAATATTTATTCTTTTCAGCGTCGCTTATGTATCCCGCTCAGGAGGAATGTCCAATGAACTCAACAACATAATTAGTAGAAATACAGATGGGGTTGCTGAGGGAGTTGCTATTGGTGGTGACCAATTCCCCGGAAGCACATTTCTTGACCACATTTTGCGATACGAGGCTGATCCAGGAGTTTCTATGATGGTTTTATTAGGAGAGGTGAATTACTCTAAATCTCTACAATTTCATAAAATCCTATTTCTTGTATTAAGTAAGTATCGTCAAATAGCAGTCTTTATTATAGTTGCCATTAGCCCTTTAGTTGACTTTGGCTTTCACAATTGGGAGGAATATCAAAGACATAAAATGTCGTGGGGGGGGGGGGACAGAAGAGTGCTTCACAGATGTAAAAGAGACAGACAGGCACAAAAGTAGAGAAAAGGGTAAGGTGAGTACTGTGGAAGTGGTCGGATATGACATACAGCCGGGTCATGATAATTTGAAGTCAACTGCCGGTTTATGGACTTTTTTGCGTATGAGTATACGTTGCCCAGGGTGCACCACCTGGAGATAAGTCTATTGTACAGCCCTCTTAGATAAATATGAATTTACCTTTACAGGTTGGTGGCCTTGAGGAGTACTCAGTTGCAGAGGCCATTGAAAATGGAAGAATAAGGAAACCTCTCGTAGCCTGGTGTATTGGAACCTGTGCAGAGATGTTAGCTGGCAAAGGAGACGCGAATAGCCTTGGGGAGGTCCAGTTCGGTCATGCTGGAGCTTGTGCTCGTTCACAAGCTGAAACCGCAGTCGCAAAGAATGTGCGACTGTCCAAAGCCGGAGCTTTTGTCCCCAATAGTTTCAACGATCTTGGCTGTTTAATTAGGTACGTTGCTTGCTTCTTTTTCCATCCTAACTAAATTTTTATTTGGCGTTTTTACTGGCATTTCTGATTAAACACTGCCGTAATTATGTTTTTAATTATGAAGGAAAGTCTACGAGGATTTGGTGAAGTCAGGCATCCTTACCCCTAAGCCCGATTTTCCGCCTCAAACAGTTCCAATGGATTACTCTTGGGCTAAGGTATTTTCATGCTTCTCATTTAAACTTGAAAAAAAAGACATTAAAAGTTTTAAATTCTTTGTCTATTTAAGTATTTTGTTTTAGTAGTTTGCTTTTACTATGATTGGTGAATACATTGCAGCTTTTCAATTATTAGAAGTTGGCCCTGTGCAATATTTCCATGGAATGTAACTTCTTCGTCTGGCAAGCAACTTGACCAACCAAACCTCGAGCATTTATGGAAAACGACTGCCTTTGCTATGACAGGCAATATTAATGAGCTTCTTGTCAAAAATTTGTTTAACTTGAGAAAGTACTATAAATTTGGTCAGCTATTTTAGTCAGCTTTAACTGGTTCTATCCAAAACTTTTTATTTGTTATTCGCATCTAGTTAAACTGTAAGTTAGCAGTTTTAGTCCTTCGTCCGAATTCTCTCTGTGAGATGTTCATAACTCAATTCCTAGCTTTCGTACAGTGACTCATTTGTTTGACAAATGGTCTACCTGGCATTGACTCTGCTTCGGATACTAAAAGTGGTGTTACCGCTGCGTTTAGTGCTGCACCAAATCCTTCTTTTCACTCCACACACCCTTTAACAAGCCATTGATACCCTTGGTATTTGTTATCGTTATAAATAGGAAAAGCATAAGCACACAGACCGACACATATTTTTCAAATTTGTTTTGTTGTTGGTTGGGGGGGGGGTGGGGCGGTGGAGGTGGAGGTGGAGAGATGATTGGCCACTCAACCAATTCATTAACTTTCAAATTTAAACAGTTTCTGTGAATTCAATATAAATATTCTGATTTTACGATGATTCAACAATATCTGGATCCAAATTATTTAAGCTCAAAATGTGGTGGATTTCCACCTGTCTGAAATTCCATGCATGGATTACGGTCGTGCAAATTTTAAGATCATTCATTGCTTCTTTGTTGTTTTAGGAGCTTGGACTCATTCGGAAACCCGCAGCTTTCACTTCAACAATCAGCGATGATCGTGGTTCAGAACTCCTTTACGCTGGCATGCCAGTCAGCCGAGTTCTCTCTGATAATCTTGGTATTGGTGGTGTCATCTCTCTCCTCTGGTTCAAAAAAAGGTAATCAGCCCTTCCTGCCTACTTCTGACGCATTCTAGTAACTGGCGTTATCGACTCTTTCTATTCCTTCATTTGACTTGTAGACTGCCTGACTATGCAATAGCCTACATTGAGCGGTGTCTGATCATAACTGCGGATCACGGACCTGCTGTCAGTGGTGCTCATAACACTATTGTCGCTGCTCGAGCCGATAAGGACTTGGTTTCATCTTTGGTCTCTGGTCTACTTACAATTGTAAG
This sequence comes from Rodentolepis nana, assembly GCA_900617975.1. Taxonomy (NCBI): domain Eukaryota; kingdom Metazoa; phylum Platyhelminthes; class Cestoda; order Cyclophyllidea; family Hymenolepididae; genus Rodentolepis; species Rodentolepis nana. Next base: position 126,151 of record UZAE01012011.1, read on the forward strand.
TAGCTTTCTGTCTCATCAATTTTATTTGGACTCTTTCGTGATCAAGATATTTTTGTAGTGTGCCCTTTATTGGCCTAAGGCGAGTTCATTCACATATACATTTCCTACCCATTGTAGAAGTGTCTCCTGTCGAATCATTGCGCCTGAAAGACGCTATCAATATTATTTTACTAGGATCTAGTGGATTTCTAAAGGAATTCAATCATTTATTTTATAGAATTCCACTAAAATTTTCGTAGAATAATTCTACCTTCACATGCATCTTTCTGTGCTAGGTAATTATTTTTCCATTTTTGAAGGTCTTACTCTTCAGTCATCCCCTTTTGTGGGGCATGACTCCTTTTTGCTGTAATACTACTTTTGTTCTGGTTCTGCTTCTCTGATACATTCGCACGTTAGGTGGAAGTAGATTTGAGTTGTCTCAAGAAGGAGAGAATGAGGAGTTAGGCAGAATAGAGTTGACCCAAGACAATGTTTACTTAAACATAGACATCAAATTGGTGAAATACGAGCTGCCAAGCTGTCAGGATCGTTGTACGCTCTCGTCTTGTAAGAATGTTGGCCGACTTGAAGACAACTTGAGATATTTGTTTATCCCCAGACCACAAATTAGCTCTATACCTGTAAGACTTGCTTTCCCCGTTTCCTACCAAGAGCCAATTCATCAAGCTGAGCAATTGAGAATGCCTCAATTTTAATATTGATTTCTGCGCTTCTGCATGATTCAGTGCTCCACACAAGTGGCGCTCATTACAACTGCTTCAGCTTTTCAGTAAAGGGAATTTTCTAGGACTAGCTCTCTGGACCACATTTTGAGCAAATTACAAATTCTCATCATTTTGATTAAGTTCTTACGAGTTGGAACACTGCAAGTTGTGAATTATTCCCGTTAAATAGCCTATCAATCTTGGCCACAAACACGGCTCCTCTATCCTACCTGAATGAAATGCATTCAATCATTTCCCCCTTTCTAAGCTTCAGTGATTTTCGTTACGGCATTTGTGAGGCTGAAAGTAGGGTCTTAGCTATCACTTGCATCAGCATGCTCAGTATTTTGATATAATATCTCTAAGCGAATAACTGAATGTAGTTGCAAACTGATTGTATCAATTTTTGTTTTTCTTCTATTTGTTAAGGGTAACCGTTTTGGCGGAGCCATCGATGCAGCTGCTCGACAATTCTCCGAGGCCTTCGATGCGGGTCAATCTCCCAGTGAGTTCGTCGCGTCATCTCGAGCTGCAGGGCGCCTGATTATGGGCATCGGTCACCGGATCAAGTCCGTGAATAATCCGGACACTCGGGTCACTCTGTTGGCCAAATTCGCGAGGGCCAACTTTCCCGCCACGCCTCTCATCGATTACGCTTTTCAAGTAGAGAAACTAACTACAGCTAAGGTAGGCGCAGTTACTCCATCCACTACTACTACATTGATCCATAATTTGGCCAAAGAGCATTGAAGGAATCTTTGCACTCTTTCTAAACTCTAGTAAAAACATGCTTCAAAGATTTATTTATTTATATCAAACGGAAGGCGTTTTGATAGTTATCATTAGCCCTTTACCTGACTTCAGGCTCCACAGAGGGGAAGGAACATCAGAGTGAAAAAAGTCGAGATTGGGGGGTGGAATAGAAGAGTGTTTCAAAGATGATGTAAAAGAGACAGTCATGAAGGTAGAAAATGGTGACTTGAGTACTGTGGAAGTAGTCGACAATGACATACAGTGGGGTGATGGTAGTTTGAAGTGATAAGTCAACTGCCAGTTAATGGACTTTTTTGCCTAATAAGCATGCTTTGCCCAGGGTGCGCCACGTGGAGGTAAGTCTGTCGCACACCCCCATGCTTCAAAGATAGATCATAACTCTTCAGAGGCTTCGCAGTATGTACGGTTTAGTGAATTATCGTCTCTAGTATTACATATTTCTACCCATTTGGGATCTGAAAATTTGCTTTCCTGTGCACCATACTCTTTGCGCTCCTATGTGAAAATAAACGCATTTCTTCCATCAAGATTAACTAATGATTTAGACGTCAGCATGTGCATGATTACAACAGTGCTTCCTATTTTCTCACCGAACTACTATCTTCTGCTATTAATATCTATTATTCTCTCGATCGTGAATTTTTTCCTTTAGACCTAGCTAGCTGGAACAAATATTGCACAGTAACAATAACTTCATTGTTAATGAAATTTAATTTTCTTAAATAAAAATTGACAATTTTCACTTAATTATTGGCGTTTGTATTTATCACCTGTAAAGCCTATGTGCTTCGTTACACCTTCCTTTCAAAACATTTAATCGTCGTTGTTTTGCCATCTGGGCTTTTTTTGATGGTTCTCATTTTCCCCCAATCAGACTGCTAATGACGTCAAGACTTGTATCTAAATCTGTTCTCTTTCTTTAATAAGCCTCTCTTGAATGAGCTCACGACGCATTTCTTACCCATTTAGCTTTCCACTTGTTGAGATGTGTTTTTACTGCATCGCATCAGTACTTTTGTTTTTTTTGTTTTCAAAGCGCAGCTAAAGCTATTTTTTACGCGCCCGGTTTTGGTTGAACTAGGAGCTATGCCTCAATGAATAAAGTCCACTTTGGAGTTATAAATATTCTCGATGTACTCGAGGGAAACCCCCAATATCTATCTCTAGTTTACCTAGAGCTGCTTGTAAGAAGCTGTCATTCCAATTTTGCCTCATCAGACAGCCATCATTTATAACCTCCCCAAGCATTCCCCCCCCCCTCCAGTCTCTAGTTAGTCGTACCTTTAAAGAGGAGCGCCTTTATAAATATTTCTGGTTTCAATCGATGGAAAGATTGCGCCGAAGCGCCTTGCAACCATATTAAAGTTTCGCCCATTTCAAGATACTGCAAGGCCAATGCTCATATAGTTTGAAATTCAAACATGACTTCATATCTTCCCTATCCTTAGCATGGCTCTTATTAAATTCATTAATAACTAGTTTGGGGCATACCTTTCACACACACACATCTATTTATTACAGTTCTTGACTTCAAACTTACTTGGAATCTTTTGACCGCGTTTTCTTGAATAAATGTGTTCTAATGCAACAGAATTGAGTATGCCCAAAGCTTATTTATATTTGAAATATAATTAACTGACGTTTTGAATGATTGAACAGATATAGACTCTACCATTTAGAGACCGACTCTAATTCTGAATGTTGACGGTCTTATCGGTGTGTCGATGGTGGATCTGCTTAGAAATTGTGGTTGCTTTACGCACGAAGAAGCTGATGAACACATCCGTATTGGTGCCCTAAATGGTCTTTTTGTTCTTGCTCGCAGTATCGGCTTCATTGGTTAGTTTGCCGAGCATAACTTAACTTTGCCATTGGCAGTGTGCGATTTCTGCATTGCTATTAATTTTTTCAATAGGCCATTATTTAGATCAGAAACGCCTCCGCCAAGGCCTCTACCGTCATCCCTGGGACGATATCACCTATCAACTTCCAAATTTGGATGACATTGACTTTCCATCCACTTCTGGCACTAATGAAGGCACCACGTAACCGCTGGCGTAAACACCCAAGCGACCATAATTGGCATTTCTCAACCCCTTTATTATTCAGCTTCCTGTCCCGTTCGCTCATCCATCCTATTTTTTATCTCAACAAGATCTTCCATTTACACCATCTTAGTGTTTGTGACAGTTTTTGTTGTCAATTGTGTCTAAATGTTGTGGAAAAAATAATGTTCAGTGACATTCCCTCTATATCGGAAGGTTAGTGAATTTTGAACTCGTGATGAGTTACTATCAATAAAGTCTCTAGTTAGATAAGAAAACGTTTTCTACTTCGATCCCAAATGCCTTAAAATAGCATGTGTGGTGTTTAAGAGTAGATTTAGTGTCATGGCGAATACATCCATTATCATCCACTCTACTTAGTCCCGGTTATGCTTGACGCCTTTTCGATGCAGGAACCGGGGGGGGGGGGACCGTATCACAAAGGAGGGCGCATCACGGGCAGAGGAGTAATCTCAGAGTGAACTTATCCGACCTCTTTATCAGTCAGACTTAGCGCACAAGGATGGAAATCGAGATTGTGAACTTTTTCTTCATAGACGGGGACGTCGATCTCTGCTGTACTTCCAATACGAAAGTTAAAAATCTGAAGTGTCATATCCGTTATGGTGAACATCGGATCCGAATAAAATGCTTCATAGTTAATCGACCTGATTAAAATCGAAGTTGCTTTGACTGGTCGGAGGAAATGAATTGGAAGAAGGGAATGATAAAGATTTCTCAGCCTAATAAACAAGAGTAACTGGATAGCTTGTACCAGGATAATCCGAAGTAAAGCAAGTATCCTCCTTAACGGATTCATGCTGTCGATGCAGGTTTAAAATTGGAATGGCAAATTTACGAAAAGTGCAGATCTTCCATTAAGACTAGCATTGAATGTATTTAGCTGTGCAACTCGCTTAGAACGCACGGTCTAAGCAAGAAGTATGAAATGTTGAATTCTAAGGAAAAGATGAGGGAACAAGGACCAAAAGTAATGCTAGGTAATTTGCTGAACTTCTGGTTTTTTCCTGCAAGTAGAAGGTTTGGTAGAAAGTCTCCTATAGAAATGTTAACGGGGCCTGGAGCAACATGCATCTGAGTGAATCATCTGAATTGGCCCAGAAGAGAGAATACCAGGCCAGGGAGAAAGCCGAAGGCAGAGGTGGTACTTTAGCATGAGGAAATAGTTGATTAAGCGCTTCTCTCCTTGAGAAAATAGCGTGCCTACCGTTTATTCATTCTGTGTCTTGCTCACCTTTGTATAATTAGTCCACTTGATCAGAAATTCCCTTGCATTTGCAGATCCCCTTTAAAGGGTAACCGAAGGCAACTCACCGTCCGTTCTCTGGTAGTGGAAGGGCTCATATTTCAAGACTTAACTATTTCTACTCGTTAGATTTAAGTAATTGGGATAACATTTCAATAGGCAGACACCTGAAGAATGAGTGAGGCATTGTTGTTAATTAAGTAAAACGAATCATCAATGCTTTAGAATATTTCCACTTTTCATGAGGTATTAACGAATGCCGAAATTTCAGAATGCAATCTGTAGTAATTTACGTTTTTTTTTCCGCAACTGAGCATTTGTTTAAAAAAATCTATATCGCATTGATTGAAAACCTGCATAAATATGGGAAGTAGGAACGCTCTATATTTTGCATTATCTCTTGCGAAATGATCAAATCAGCTGCTAATTTTTTCAGTTAATGGTTAAAGTCCTCAACAAGAGTGACTTAAAGTAAATTGAAGTAGTCGAGATGTATTAAAAATTGTTGCTAGTTTTTAGGTCAATTGTGTTGATCACTTTATTGCTCCGTCAGTCAGATAACTTGTTGGGCGATTAAGCAGTAAGTAGGCTTTGGAATCCACTCAATTAACCCATGCTAGTTCTAATTATGCTCAGAAAAAATAACTAGATCGAATGGCATAATTGCTTGAGTTTGGAGATTTGAATTAACGACTGTGATTTTCAATGATATGGAACTTCCTTACCCCAACAAAATTACACTAAATCGTGCAGAAATGGACAGTGGCCCGTTGGAGCACCGAAATAATCAATATGAAGCATGAAAATATGCTTACGTTTCGATAAAATAATAAGTACTATATTTGGATTGCTGTGGATCAACTCCAAACTCCCCTTGAGATATAATTGGCTTGAATTAACTCACTTATGTGGTCCTAGTCAATAGTGGCCTAATAATAAAGGATATAAATTATTGTTTTCTTTTTACAAAATAGCATCATTAATTTTTATAAGTACAAACAAACTCCATGTGTAACACCAGAATGTCCCTATTTTATTTGTCAATATTAAATTTGTAGGGTTAGGTAAGCAGGTGTTCTACATTCATTACGTATTTATGCCGATTGAATAGTTATGTATCCAGGGCTCCTATTTGCCATTAAATTTGTCTCCATACGCTATCAACTTAAAAATTTTTGCTATTCACGGTCTTTAAAACAACGTCAACAGCCTATATACAAATTCCAAAAGTCATGTAATAATCAAAGTTTCCAACCATCCTTCTGGATCATTATATAGTAAAGTCTTGTTATTTATTGATTTTTTCCATTTGAAGCCAATGGAATTATTGTCGCAGTGACTTCGTCCTTGAGATGGACGCGATGACTCATTGTTGCGGTGAATTAAATTTGAACTTCACATTTTCCCCTTAAATCATTAGATTAAGTGTATCCGAATCAAGCAAGCGAAGATGAATAAGTCGATGCTTATTTTAAACGCCAGCACAAAATTTAAAAATGTAAAAGTCGATTTATAGCTATTCAAATGATTTTATTCCAGAATGCTTTAATTTGAAGTCTGCAAGAATATCATTGTGCCCCAATCATTTATGCTCGCAGACTTTCCTAAATAGAAACGAATGGAGCCGAATTAGAACAACGCCGAATTCTAACTTTGACAGTACTCTGAAAGAAGTTGGGTATTTAACCTATCAAGCCTAAGCAACATTAAATAATGTTTTTTTTAATTCCACAAATCCTCATTCCTCTTACGTTTAAACTTTTGAAGGCAAGTAAATAGGTATCTATTGGTGAAGTGGGCAATGACTTAAAAATCTTTTGAATAGAGTGGCCCGTAATGAAAAGGGATTACCCATTCTTAGCATTACATTTGAACAAAGCAAAACTTAGACATAAATTGCATTGGATTCACGCATCAATCCCCTCGTTGGTTGCATAAGAGAAAGTGGGTGCCATTTAAAATGCATTAAAAGTACGTAATGGAGGTTTCTCATGGGAATTACTGCGGTTGAGATTGACAAATTGGAATAGGTTATCATGATTAGAGAATTATATTTGAAACAATCGGGATATTTCTATAAATAATTTAAGTTTTGCTTAATTCCTTTCATTTTAACTGTGCAGTCTACAGTGAATAATCGGATTGCCGGCGATTTGGCTCCTCATTGAAAAGGGAGGGGGCTGCGGTGGGCACGATGCTGTCATGTCTGCATGAAGAAATCGCATGCGCACTCAGACAAACTCGAAGGCGCGGTAGTGCTGCATACTGAGAAATGAGCACGCATGACGTGAGCTCAGAGACCTCCAATCGAGCCAGGGGGAGAATTAGTTCAGGGGGGAATTGAGAAGAAAATGAAAGGCTTCAGGAATATGGAAACACAATCGCATTTGTCAGGAATATTCGAATTGGCGGTTGACCGATTTCGTGTTCATTGGGCTTGCGGTTTAAATTTAAGTGTACGAGTCAGTTGGCGCGCAAATGCATATAGGCACTGAGGAGAAGGCCTGGGGTAGCCTGTATTAATACTTATTGTATATTGAATTGTCAGGCAAATTAACGCAAACGAAATAACCTGATTAAGTAAATTTTGTATAGATTTTGAAAAATAAATTCTTTTTAATTGGAACTGTGCTAAGAATAAAAGTACTTACATTCGAGTATTATATTTTGCATACCGAAATTGCACTACGGTCGGAAAAGTTGTTTCTCGATTGGTTGAAGACTAGTTTCTCCCTCAGTGGTAACTCCTGCTCTTCAACCTATTTTAAAGTAAAGTGAGAATAGATTATTAAAGGGCGAAAGTTAGATTACACAAGACAGAGAGAAATATTGGAGTTATAGTGTGGCTCTAGCTTCCAAACCACGTGACTCTTATGAGAGCGCTATTTAAAACTAAACCAAATTATTTTCTGCCAAAATTGAATATCCTTTAGGTACCTTCAGCGTGAATGTTCAATCTTCCTTAAAATAGACCAAAGTGGAATTTCCAACGTTTCAGGTGCTTCAGAAAGAGGTTTCGAACAGTGATATAATACAATCAATAAAAATTATTAGTTAATTGAATGGCATTTATCATGATTCCTCTGCATCTGGGGAGATGGAATAATGAATACCTATTCCTTCCATTGAAAGACATTAATCACCCACCTTTTATTACTCTAAGACGATCTTAAGCCATTCTGGTGATCTTCTGTATGCCAATGTTTGTTATAACGACATTAAGATAATTGGGATTAATTTCGTTAAATAAAAGTGAAAATAAGCATGTTATGGAAAGCTTCACAACCACTCCTGTGTCGATTACGACATCGTTCCTCAGTGATTCTTTCGTTATGATCTATTGAATTCATCAACACTGCTAAGGAAATGGTAAATAAAAACAGAAAGATATTCGATAATTGGAAAAAGAAGGTGATCCTGATCCAGTCTTCGAAACTATTTAAAGATAATCGCAATAGACAACGGTTATTTTGGTCCGTTGCTTAGGTTCACTTACATATTAATGACTTTGTGTTCCATAGAGAGACATAACGCGTGTTTTGAATGCAACCACTCTAAGCATAACCTACAGACAAATGAGGTTTCTAAAAAATGGCTAATGAACGTATTCAAAACATTTTAAATTAAAAAAACCTTGGTATGATCCCTCTCCGCCTGTTTATGAATCGTGCTTTTAGCACATTCGAAGGCAGATCTGCACTCGCGTCAACAACGGCTCTGAAATAAGCATTTCACCAGCAGTCTGAAGTAATGGAAACCTCGTCAACGCTGGGAATCGCTAAGTGTATGCCGCTATGAGGCGAGTTAGAACAGAAGGCACTTCAATATTAAACAGGGAAGAGAATTGGCGGTGGAGGTCAGAGCGATGATGCGTAATCAAGTCAATAAGGAATTGAAACTACTCGGCATTTCACAAATATAAGGCAAAGGGGGAGAGAAACAATCATATTAGCTGGAAATCTAAAGCTGGTTGATAACCTAATGCAATGGAGTGACAAGAAATGAGTTGAATCAGTGGCGAACAGAATTTGTTATCAACAAAATGGGAAATGCATAGAGGTAGTTGGGCAAATGTCGTTGAAAAAACTCGTCTGTTCAAATCCTACTGTTACTGGCACCCAGTCACTCACTTTATTGGATGGGAAGTAAAACCTGTTTTAATCTTATAATTGACGTTGAATAATATTCTAATCAGTTTTCCCTCATGGACACTTAATTAACCGTCCAATGAACTTCATTGTTGTTTTCAATTTAAACTAATTGAGCTAATTTTGAGGTGTTTAAGATGAAACAAAGGAAAAAACGTGCCAAATTTATAATTCCAAATAGTTATCTCGCAGATACAAACCAATAAAGGCAAGTTTCGCCTAAATTTTCTCACTGAAATTGCAATTTTAATCGCTGCTTATCCCAGTCTGATTGACTTGCGGTAAAATCCATTAAAACAAACTACAAAATTGAATGTTTACGCCTATATAGGGGGGGAGAGAGCGAGAGATACAACGCGCGCGCGCGATTGCTGAGAGCTTTAACTGGGTATAAAATCGGTTTATCCCACGAGCAATCGATTTGGTCGAGCCAGGAGGATGTGCACACGACACAGAAGAATTTGTTTCGGCATTCGAAATAACGGCTGCGAAGGCCCTTACAGACGCCGAATGTTCTTTCAGGACATGTCGGAGTTTTGTGGGTTTCGAAAATCAAGACCAACAGTAAGGACTAAATGCGTTCATCCGTTCAGAATGCGCAAGTGCTTCAAGGGGTGTTCTGAGCCAGAAGTTGCGTTGGTAGAACCTAGATGCATCTCAGCGGTCCAACCTCGAACGGAAGAGTACGTTCTAGGCATTTTTATTTAAAATTATTCTCAATTCTTGCAACCGTTGCTTCAATTTTTAAACTGTACACCATTTGTTGGATTTCACTGTATTTCAGGCCGTTATAAAAAGATTCCGAATGCATTGTGTTGTTTAGAAGTAATTTATCAAGAAGGATTCAATGAGATTATTCTATACTTACACACGGAAAGTAATTTTAATCGAAAGTTTCTTTGTATATTTGTCACTTTTAATATTGACGATGTTTGAGAACTCGTGTAGTTACTTTTGAAAATTCACCATGGAATTAAGCTTGTATTTCTTCTCTCTAGAGAAGTTCTTTGAACGAAATCATGCCATTGTAATTAGAATAAAATATAGAGCAACAAACTATAAACATTTCTTGATACAGTGACCAATACGTACTTAAGGAAACTCAGAAGTAAATTGATCAGTGCGCTCAGATTCACACTTACAATCGCGACGTGATTGGACGAAAACTTTGTCTAATTCTTGCATTTAGGGGGGAGGAGGGTGGGGGAGGGATGGGAGGGGGGGGGGGGAGGAATGAGAGAATGATCAGTCATATCCCCTCTACCCAAGTGAAGTGTTGCGAACATTTTCCATAATGGGCTTGTAAAGCTTATAACTGCGTTTTATTTAAATTGGCAAATCAATTTGATTTAATTATTCAAATTAATTTTGGTGTTGAAGTATAAAAAAATTATAATTCTATTTGCTCAACCAAAACCATTCACTTTTGGCAAATTATACCTCCATTAATTTTTTCAAAAACATCGGTAAAATTCTGGCTTTTTATGGTAATTAAATGGAAATGTGCTAGATTAAACCGGAAGATTAGAACACGTAATGAACGGAGCACCCAAGTGCTTTTTTATTGACTTTTCGCGTTTTAAATGGGTCGATTATTCTGAATATTTTAACAATACTAGAACCTAATAATCTCTAATGAAATCGATTGATTATAACGTCCTCCAACAGCAATTAAGGTCGCTTTTATTCTATCAAGACTACGTATTCCAAATTATTATCAAACTAAGACAGAATACATGATGAAAATTCCAGTATTGAATTCAATGTTTCTGCAAAGCCTCAGCCGTGATAAGAGCTCCTTTGTTCCAAAAATTTAGTCCAGAAGATTTTTCAAAGCTAATCTTCGAATCCCATGGATACAACCTCTTGAAGACGATGCTTTTCAATGCCTAATTTATGCACTCTTTTACACCTGCTTAATCCCATTATTTTACAAATCATCTTACTACAGAAATAAATATAAAACCAATTGAATCAAGTTAAAAAAATTGGGTTATGACACCACCCCTTATCTCTATGTCTTGCAATGGGTATCTGTCATTTTGTACACACTAAAGAAATGTTGATGTTTAAATGGACAATGTAGCTGAATAATTATATGTGATATGGTCTTAACTTCATGTCAATTTCCAAACTTAGAATGAATTTGGGTAATTTGTGACAATTATGCATTTTATCGAAGATCCATTAGTCATTTTGAAAGTTCCAACTGGAACAAATTTCAAAATAAAAAAGGGCTCTTTTTTCTTCAACAAAGTGGAGTAGTGTTTGAGCATTTCATTTTATTTGCAGCCTCAAAATAAATAAAGTTTGAAACAGTAAATCACGCCTTGATATCTAATCCTATTTGGAATATATGCAATCGGGGGTAAGTTTGCAAGACCGTGACCAATGCTTTAGGCATAAATTGAGAAAGATGTTGGTGCATCAAAGGAACTTTCTCTCCGAACAACTTGACGATTGGAGCCTGACTGTAGGTTCATTGACGTAACTGAATGAATTATAAGGAGACATTTTTTGGAACTATTATTATGAAACATAATTGAAAAAGTTAACCTACTCTAATTTTTTGTGGTTTTATTAACCCGTAAAATATTTCAATTGATTTAAATCCAATTATCGATTTATTACTCTCCTCATGATTGGTGATGAAAGTGAAAAATCTCCAGAAAGATAAGGAAAATAATTATGCATCTAAATGCGTTCTTCGTCTGCATTTCCCAATTTAGGCTAAGACTATTAAGAACACATCTTGAATAAATCGCATTATCGCAATGAAAATATCTACGACAACGTGAACTATTGACAACTTATTAATGGAAAATTAATGGCAGTCTGGTAACAGTAAATCTGAGTAAGAAATAAATGGGAGGCAATAAAAATACGAAGGAAAAAGTTAATGTATAATGGCACATTCCAGGCAATTTGATTGCTTTTTAAATTTAATTGCTAATTCATACTTGAAAATTCGGCCATTAGACCGTCTGTATTTTTATTTCTTAGTCGCTTGGTGTGTCCGCTCGGTCTCACCAATTCAGTTCGTTTATTTCATTCTAGGACACTAAAGCAGCGTGACCTTGAGTGACCTCGAAAAAGTAGAGCGTACTGAAGTCTCTTCTGGCCTATTGTAGTAAATATTTATTTAAAGAATTAATAATTGAATAGACACGAAGCATTTGTTAGATGCATAATGAAGAGCTAATTCGAGATTTTTTCTGGGAGAATAATGACGAATTTTTCCAAGTTCTTATATTGGCTATTTTTGAATATGCAGAAGGCGCACTAGAAATTGCTAGATTTTAAGTAGAACATTGGATAAAACATTATTATATAAATCCGAATAGCTAAGAATGAAAAACGAACGAAGATTTGAGTACTATTTGTACTGTAAAACTTCAGATACTTTAAAACAATTTTTGTTCTTTTCCATCCACAGAGTCCTAACCCATCCTCAAGAAGATAGAATTTATGGAATTGAGCTAATTTCTCCAGAACCTTTCGTCGTAAAATATCCAAACGATTCGCCAATTCAAGCCGTCATTCCAAGATCGGTATCTCCAGTCCACGCCGGCAATATGAGATCGTCCTCGGGTTATCGAGGTCGTCAAATGGATGCTCACAGATCCCCTTTATCTCATGATTACCATCGCAGTAAAACACCCATTAGAAGATCACCTTCCCCACAAAGCAGAGGAGTTCATCGTTCCCATTCAGCAGACAAGAGGTCAAGAAGTATTAGGCGTGGACCAAGAACTAGGTCATTCACAAAATATATCGATGACGACGAAACTGTAGTTGGCAATGGAGGGAGGTAATTGGATTTATAGTACTAATATATTAAAACTATTTCTACTCTATTATGTCCATAGCACTGTGAAAACCTTTTAACCTAAGAAACAATGAGGGATCAGTTAGAAGTACATATTTAAGTTGGTCCATCAAGACTATAGACCTAAAATCACTTTTTACATGCATTCCCATATGAAGCAATGTAATCTCATTGTCTCGATGTTCATATTTCATGCCACCCCAATTTATCCGATTGTAAATTCAGCAAAGCGAGTAGTTGAGAATATCAGCGATAGTTATCTTAAATGTGATGGATCAAAGTAGTTCGTTTACCCCTCAATAGTTGATAACTAGTTGTGTAAATCTATATGAGCATATCATAGTACATATCTGCTTCTGGGATAAGCCAGTGCTAAAATACAAATCCTGGTTCAAGGGCGTTCATGGCATATGATCTCAGACCATAAAATTAATTTTGGTAAAAATTTTGCTAATTGTTGGGGGTTATGCTTCACATAAGTTTAATAAACAATCACCAAAAAGCGGATGGGATCTCTAGGACATATGAGATTTTTCCATTTGAGGCATGCGACGCAATTATGAAGAGTACAATTGAATAAACAGTAGCATCTGCCTAAATCGTAATCCCAAAGTATTAATCAAAGATATCTGTGGCTCAATGACCAGTCTATTTTTTGTTCAAAACTTAATCCGTCTTAATGACATTTTTAGATTTATCTACGTAAATCCCGAATACGTTCAGCGTTATCATAGATTTCACGGTAACCATGACAGTTTCTCCTCATCTGAAACGGCTGAAAAAAATCATTACCGCGGCAATAACGTTTTTGAGTACAATGATATATGAATGAAGAATTATTCTCGTTGACTCTAAGATCCTTAGTAGTTCAACCATTTCAAACACTAGCTGTAATCATTTTAATGACTTTACCATAATCAGTGTAAATTTCGCTTTCCAATTCTCTTTCTTTCAGTTTACTGATTATGGTAAAGAATTTTACAGTCACAATTTTTAAATATTTCTCCTCGAATTTCACATCAATTTTTTATCCAATATATATATAATTAATCCATTATTTGTTTATTGTGACAATTTGTCGAAAGATATGGTCTGGGGGGACACGTTATCGCCTACGCGTCATTAGGTGATAAAATTGTAAATAAACTTCTTTCTTTTTAATATCAATTAGTGCGCTTGAACGGTATCAAATTATCCGATTGGTAAAAAGAATATGAAAATTTTTTGGAGTACTTAAAATAACATTATAGAAGTTAAAAATTTTATCCAATTTTAGAAGGGCTAATTCATCATGAGGAAAAAGTAATCACCACGACCGGGGCCAGTCAGATTCACCTAAATCATTTATAATAAATAGGGTCAAATAACTCGAGGTATCAGTGTCGAAGGGTTTGTACTCCTACGAAGCAGCTGCTTGATTTGAAGGTGGATGAGGGAGAGAGTCAGCAAGTGGTAGAAAATTAGCACGAAAAAGTTTCATTTCACAATTTATTCTGCTTTTGCTTTTATCGCAGAAAGACATTTCACTCATCACATTTAAATAAAATCAATAACATTCGGATTTGTAGGTACTAGGAGGTGATATGATTTATTGATGTAAGGCCACTATGTCAATGAAGAAAGGGGGAGTATGTATTAAGGAAATCTTTTTAATTAAATTATTAGAAAGAGAGATTGAAGTAGAGCGGCTACCAAAGCAAAAGGTAGTGTGTAATGGAACAAATATGGCATAAATAGTGGCCGACGATGAGGTTCTCGTTGGTAGATATGACATGAGGTTTAGCCCGTGAGGAGCTGGAGATTAGATCTACATCAAGATGACATCCATGCATAAATAAATCAAAATTTGATGAGGGTAGCTGGAATGGTTAAAATATGATGAATTCAGCCTTCCGCATAGTCCAAAATGCGTGCCTGTGTCTCCTCATACGTGGCTGTACATTTTGAATACGATCTTGTTGAGTAATGATGACCCAGGTAATTGGGAAACTGAAATTGATACTAAAAATACATCAACTCAAATGCAAGTCAAAATTTTATTTCCTTTAAGTACTCCATCTGAATGCCCTTTCGAGATAAGAATTAGTCCCAATTGCATTGCAAGTATTTTTGAGTTTTAGTAGCTTAATACTTTAAATTGATTTAATTTTGAAATGGTATGCTACTGGTTCTAATCTAATTTACTTACTGATGGCTACGACTTCATCTCACCCCCCCCACACCCCACACCCCTACCCCCTCCCCCCCAATGCTGTCGAGAAAGAGACAGCAAATGGAGATTTATAGTTCACACATTTTTCCCTTTAACTTATTTTGCCATCAATTTTGAGAACATTTTTAAGTAGAACCAACTTTTCCTATCTTGAATAAAATGAACAATTTCTTTTCAAATCCATCATTGATGCAACATATTTTCACTTATACTAGAAACAAATAGATATTATAATCAATAACTTCACTATTTAAATTATTGAACAAATACAATGAAAAAGTATCCAGAAAATTGTCATTACTAAGATCCCAGACAAATGAAAACGAATACTTATGTAACCTACATGAGGAAATGAAGAAGACCCACCTGATTCGATGTCCAGCTCTAAAGACAACGGCGGAAAGCCAGAGATACTGGGAAGCAAGAAGACGGCTAATGGACTGCAATTAATTAACTGCTATAAATGTACCCCCCCCCAACCTTGGGGGAAGCTGAAGTCAAAGCTTAAGGGCTTGGGGGAAGCTGAAGTCAAGGATTAAGGGCTAATGATCCCTTGATTAAGGGCTAATATGATAGATATCATAAAGCCTGCCATTTGAAATAAATGATGAGGCAGACCCCTGGGGGAAGCTGAAGTCAAAGCTTAAGGGCTAATGATAAATATCACAAAGCCTGCCATTTGAAATAATAATAATAATGTTATTATTAAGAAATATACGATTTTCACATATTTAGAATGTTTCATTAGCAGTTTCTATCTGAAATTAAATATGTAATAAATATACAAAATCGATCTCACTAACAGCGGTAGTCCCACATGGGTAAACAAAGATATATAATTGACCCATACCAAAACTTTCTCGGTGGTTGACTAAATTTGTCACATTTTAAAAAATAAAAAAGTATCTATATTACTATAATATATTCCCAGTCATTTTATAAGAATTAACAGAAAATCCTACCTGTCATATTTTAATAAAATGTTCCATGGAACATAATTTGACGGTAACTATAAAAAGATTTGAAGACCAAACCATAACAACTCCCAGACTAAGCTAGAAGCAAATGATTAATTTCCTTATCACAAACTGTACTTTTGATTTTTAATGTAGTACACGCATATCTTGCAGGCAGATTTGGTACTTTACGCAATATAAATATTAGTTTTTCTTTAAAAAATTATTTGAAGTGGTATTTATTGAAAAATCTACAAAAGAAGATCGAGCCTTTCTCATTTACACCTTCGACTACATAAATGTTTTTTGCTTTGGGTAAAAAAGCTCATTCGTTAAATTTGTTTCCAATTGATCCAAATTAAACAGCTAATTTCCTGAGTTCATAGCTACTTGCTTATTATTAACAAATATCATTTTTAGAAATTTGACCTTAAAGTGTCACCGTGACGCCATTTCACTTTCAGAAAAGTATTTGCTTAGTCAATTCATTTTCGGTTTGGCATTGCTATGGGAGAAGTGGCTAACTAGTTTCCCAGTAGGACATACTGCGCCTTGAGGAAATTGAACATTATTTCAAGAAGAATCCAAGCAAGGTAGATTTAGAGCACCCAGATGAGTATTAAGTACTTAAGCCTTCATCTGCTACTTCTTTAGTACCACAGTTATTTGGCTGTTACAGTAAGAAGGTATAAATGAACTTCGGTTATATGACCAATAGTTTAATTAAAACAAGCATTCAAATGCCCTCTAAGTCGGGCTTACTTTAGTAAGTGTTCATGAAAAGTGTTCCTGCTTTATAAAGCACTATCTAACAATAGAAAATAAAATGACGCTTAAAGACGGATGTTGAGAATACAGCAATCACTTGATTCAATTGGTATTAGTTAGAATACATTTAGATTACAGTAAATTCAAAACTAGCTTTTACATTGGTCTGAAGATTTTAAAATGTGAGTTTCAAAAGTATTAGACTGAATTCTTCAAGTTTATATTTTCTTCAGAAATAATAAGGTTTCATCGGTCATGAATTGTATGTACATTCCTAAGAATGCGCATGTTTATTTATAACTCTGCGTTATCCGAATCGTCAAACGATAATTTTATTTGTTGCTCAACCGAAAAAAGGTGAATACAGTCCAGCGTAGTCAAATAGCCTTATATGGCCTCACTCTCTCTCTAGCACATCCTCTGAGCACAACATTGGTGTTAGTTCTCTTCCAATTCACAACTTGACTTCAATCTCCTCATCTTTTCCGCTGTACGCACCTTCCAGTCTAAACCCCAGTCATCAATCTTGCCAAACGATTGTTGGTAGAAAGATGGTGCATTCTACCGTGCTGTATTTTTTTATTTCAAAAACACCGAAACTATGTAATGATTTTAATTTAAACAAGCGCACAAATATTAATATGCATTGCGTACTTGTAATCTTCATTTTCCTAAAATTTTTCTTCCAATTAAAGTTAGCCTTTATCCACTATCAAAGTGAAACGCTTTAGGGATCTTACCGGAAGTGCCAACGATTCATGGACAGCGTGTCCAACTACAACGATAATAAATCACAAATACGATTCCCAACTGAGCGCACAAAGTAAGTGGAATAATGAACAGAACTATTTAAATCTGGCTTAAATAGAAAGCGGTGGAATCCAGGTTCTTTATCTGCGAGGCTCCATGGCGTCACTCACTAACCAAAATCATTTCCCAAATATTCTTGAGAAATAAGTGAACCATTGAACTCGTTATTCCAATTACCGTCATTTTTTAAAATGGGTAATGTTCTTAAAGATATTCCATTCAAAATAGTTTCATATATTTTCTTGAATCTATTCAAGTCGGCCTTAGTAAGAAGGCTATGAGTTTGGGTTATTACATAGAAGGCAACTGTGAAATAGAAGAAAAATAATTGGGAGGGAATAGACAAACATGCACAATCTTGCCAAATGGAACACACTAAAGTTGTGCTCCCCACATCTACGATGACGATATTCTGTCAAATCCTGCAGAAAATAATCTCCTGTCGGTAAATTTGTAGGAAAAAACGCTTTTCATTCAAAATTATAAATATATATATATTTATTAACATTTAACCGCTAATTTTTTTATTATTTCGGTATGTTTATTTAAAAGTAGGTGCAAAATGCAGGGTGACTGACGAGCATTACTTTAGAGGTAATCAAACCCTTAGTGGAATCACAAGTTTTTAGTAATTTATGAAATTCATTTTTGGTTTTAAGAATTTTAATGATATATTTTCAATTACACTAATTTTTTTGAACTTTAATTCTACGCTAATGTAATTTGACAAATAATTTACAGATTGATTGGAAACACATTCAGCATATGCCGCATGTTTTGATTCTAATAACTTTACTCTATAAGGGATGCGCGATAAACTTATCTCCACGTAGTGCACCCTGAACCACGTATCTTCATACAACAGAAATAGGCCATCACTCGGCATTTGATTTGATTTCGATTTATTATGATTAGCTTGAAACAAGGCTATAAGAGAAATTGCCCTCGTCAGGGCGAATCACAAAGTCTTCAGATCCTCCAGTGGAATGCTGGAGGGATGTCACAGGACAAAAAGATCCAAGTCCCGAAAATCCTACAAACCAATGATGCAGACATTTTCACAATTATGGAAGCAAACCTTTCGGATAACAAACTGAAATACTACCAATTCCCAGGTTGCACCCTGTACCTTCTACCTAAATACCGGCAAGTTGCAAGTGGAATCCCGACTGGAGTAAAAGAATGCCTCACATCACGTTACGATCTAATCAAGAGTATGGGCTCGACACAAGACATATGCGAAATAATCAGATTAAATGTTTGGAAATGTCAGTCTATAATCCACCCCAGAAAGTCCCAACTTTGATTTTCTGAACAACTCCTGACTTGCTCCTGGCTTCAAGAGACATCAGCGAGCATACACGCCACAAAATAATTGACGATCCTGGTTCTGGTCACAAACCAGTCATTGCTAGTATTACCATCGGCAGCAAAAGCATGACAAGGAAAATGCCAACTAAGCTATCATGGAACTTCAAGAAGGCTGACTGATCTAGATTCACAAACATTTTAAAGAATGTAGTTCACATATGTCCCCACAAGTTAAACCAACATCCTGACAAACTTTGCAACGATATCACGAATAGATGTGCAAAGTAAACTATTCCCCGAGGCAAGAGTAAACACTATCGAGTGATTTGGTCAGAACACATTGAGGAACTGAAAAGAAAGCAGGACGCCCTTCACAACACTGCTGATCAGACTGAAATAACGGAAGACGTACAAGCCTGGAGACGACAATCAGCTGTCCTAAGGCAAGCCATCTTACAAGCTAAACGCACTTCCTTCGACATGCAAGCCATCTTAGAAGCAAAACGGACGTCCTTCGACAAGTTCATCTCAAATATCAACTAAACCGGACTTCCTTCAACAAGTTCATTTCAAATATCAGCTATTACGGACTTCCTTCGACAACTTCATCTCAAATATCAACTATGAAACTTACTTCGACAAGTTCATCTCGAATATCAACTATCAAAGTGATGACCAACGCACTTTCAAATTTCTGAGAAACCTCCAAAACAACATCGACAAGTTCATCTCAAATATCAACTATCAAAGTGATAGAAAAGTTCATCTCGAATATCAACTATCAAAGTGATAGCCAACGTACTTTCAAAAACCTGGGTAACCTCCAAAACAACAGGGAAAGACACAAAAAAGAACCAATACGCTTAAACAACAAACTGCATACCACCGACTCCGAAATAGCTAACTGCTTTGCGAGGTTCTCACAAAAAATAGCTAACTACTTTGCGAGGTTCTATTCCCACAAGCAGTAGCTAACTGCTTTGCGAGGTTCTATTCCCACAAGCAAAATTAACTGCTTTGCGAAGTTCTATTCCCACAAGCAAAAGAAACCTTTGCGAGGTTCTATTCCCACAAGCAAAAGAAAAATCCTTCTGTCAAAAAATCTTCAAGAGGTATAAGATACAAGTAAGAGAGTTTGGTGAAACTAAGGAAGACACAACAATACCAAATAATGCACTTACTGAACCATTGAGAACTTGCAAACTTAATGCTGCGATAAAACAGCTAAAGCGCAAAAAGTCTCCTGGCGAAGACGATATTCATCCGGAATTTCTCATTAGATAGGGTACCAGTTGGATACCAGTTGGCATAATAATACCA